>JAKCPI010027321.1:0-21647 GCA_023213315.1 Euborellia annulipes
ATGGGCCAATAAGTTTTTACCTTTTTTGGCTTTTATTTTGGGTAGGCGTTTTAAAACGTTTGGTAGGCTTAACTCAAAAATTGAATTTTCACACTTTGGCCACTATGATTCTCAGCAATGACTACTATTTCTTTTCTATTTTTTATTAAATTTAAATTATTTTCTGTTGATAAGAGAACGATTATAATGATAGACAGGAAGAGAGGATGTCAGCCAAAAGGAGAGCCTCTATCGAATAAAAATATCCATTCAGAAGACGTTTCGGCTTTAATTAAATAAATCCATCATCAGTTCTTTAGAGCTGAAATGAGTATAACAATAATTGTAATACAACATAAAATATTTTTTAAATTATAAAAACATCAGATCTTACATTATTGGCAATCTCAAGGTATACACCGTTGAGATGCAGATAGAAAACATATACAAAATTATATAAAAATACAATATTTGAATATCCGATGTCATATGCTCATCAGTCAACACGGCCAAGTCTCAAATATATTAATATGTATTAATATATCTGAGACATATAAAACTTATATATATATATACAACCCCCCTCCACCATTACCTCCTAACTTCCTTCTCTCTTGAAAATGGCTCCAAAAGGAGAGCCGAAACGTCGAGTAAATCTCAGCACCCCACGCGACTTAACCCGAGAAAACTTATCTTTGCATATATATATATATATATATATATGCGAAGACAAGTTTTCTCGGGTTAAGTCGCGTGGGGTGCTGAGATTTACTCGACGTTTCGGCTCTCCTTTTGGAGCCATTTTCAAGAGAGAAGGAAGTTAGTTACTCTCGGCCTGGGGAGTAGGCAGGTTGAGACCCCGGGAACCAAGAGCTAACACCCCGACTTGGGGAGTAGGCAGATTGAGGCCCCAAAGTCAACCCAAACCAAACACAAACCCGATTACACAGAACCAACCACTGTCCATTCCTCAGAGACAAACCCAGACCTCTGAGGCATCCACCAAACACACCACCAACACACCGACTTGGGGAGTAGGCAGATTGAGGCCCCGTAGTCAACCTAAACCGAACACAATTACACACACCCAACCTTCCTCCAGTTCTCAGAGACCAATCCACGCCTCTGAGTCATCCACCAAATTGACCTGGGGACCAGGAAGACTGCGACCCCGTAAACAACCCCCCTCCACCATTACCTCCTAACTTCCTTCTCTCTTGAAAATGGCTCCAAAAGGAGAGCCGAAACGTCGAGTAAATCTCAGCACCCCACGCGACTTAACCCGAGAAAACTTGTCTTCGCATACATCCGGTCGCGGAAATCTTCAAGAACATATATATATATGTATATATATATATATATATACATTTGAGGCCCCCGGGTTTGGCGTAGTAAGTAGCGCGCCTATCTCCTATACCAAACGTCGCGGGTTCGGACCCAGGCAGTCCGATGATTTTATTTAAGCCATTTGGATACCAGATGGCTTAAATAGAAATGCCTGACCACACAATAGATATATTCTCTACAACGGTTATCGTCAAAGTCTTATATGGCCTAAGTTGCCGAAAAGACTGTATGAATGTGTGTGTGAATGTGAGTGTGAATGAGAAAAAAGTGTGAATGTTTTTTATATATATACATTTGAGACTTGGCCGAGTTGACTGATGAGCATATGACATCGGATATTCAAATATTGTATTTTTATATAATTTTGTATATGTCTATATATAACAACTCTTTCTGCATCTCCACACCTTGAGATTGCCAATAATCTCTTGAGAACTGAAGATGGATTTATTTAATTAAAGCCGAAACGTCTTCTGAATGGAGATTTTTATTCATAGACTCCTTTTTGGCTGACATCCTCTCTTCCTGTCTATCATTTTAATTTATTTTCTCTCTCTCTCTTCTATCATTGTTAGATTTAATAATTACTATTGCACCATTTAATAAAAAAAAAAGAATTTACTAACCGTAATAGTTTCGACGGTGCGCTTTTTGCTTGTGATAGTTTGAGAGCTGACAATTTCTCCTGTAGCCGTGTAGTTGCCATCTTCGCTGCCAATAGCTACCTTTCTACATTCAGTGGCTACCACAGGTACATTTGTTGTCGAGTGGAGTTCTTGAATTCCGGGTTGATCACTATACAGGAGAGATTCTGTTTGTACGATGGGCTGCGCCTGTTAAACACACAAACGTTATTAGAATATAATTTTTAAAACAAGAGGAGTTAAGAAAACAAAAAAATAAAAAGAAAATGCTTGAATTATTATGAATCTTGCAGACAAATCATGCGGATTAATAAATAAGTTACCTCACATAAATGATGGCTCTTGTTTTGTATTAACTGGCCTATTTGGATTTTATTTATAAATAATAATAGCTTTTTTTCTCCGAAAATTCTATTGAAATATCTTTAATTTCTCTTATCTATAAAAGTATTTCATACAGGGTGCCCATCAAAAGACTCCCTAATTTTTAAATTAGAAACAATAAGCTATGTTAATTTTGAAAGCTTTATAAACATGATACACAAGTTACAAATGTTTTCAAGGTTGCTATTCCAAATAAGTAGTTCATATGAAGAAAGATAGACCAAGGAAGGGAAGAGTCCTTTTGATCACCTTAAATGAGGCGGATTGAGTTCCATCGATGGGGTCGATTGGAGTTCCGCTGTCATTGCTGCTGTTACTCGAAGTGCTGCCTCGTCGAAGAAACACCTGAGATTTCAAGGGCAAAAGCGGCAGCAGCATGCAGCGCACGACAAAAGCCACATAATCAATCAATCAATCATTCGAAATAAAAAAACAACAACAAAACAATTAACATGCGTTACTTCTAAACGAGTATTTCCCATCTAATAAACTTGGGTGGGTTAAGAGGAGGGAGGAATTCAAAATTAACGTTTTAGAATTTGCAGACTTTTAAAGACAATTTTTAGAAATGTTATTTGGTCAATGTTTTCCACACTCGCAAGAAAAATTACGAAAATATTGATATTAGCTCTTTATTCGTCTTACCCTGTAAATAAAATATACATTTTGAACACAACTCAATTGATTTAGACTTTCACGATTATTGTTATTTGGAATAAGACATTTTTTAGCTTAAATCGTGGTTTATTTTAGCAAATAATAATACAATTATTAATGAAGTAGAAAAAGAATAAAAAGAGAGATCGGTTAATTGTATTTTCGTTCATTTCCTCTCACTACTGCCTTTTCGGACCTGTTTAGGACCATCTTCAGAGCTATTAATACACAACAATTTACAATGGTATTAGGAAAATTCATACAAATTATATGAATATTTACCATTAGGGTATTAATATTAATTTTAACATTCCTAAGACCATTTTGAATTGTTTTGTATTAATAGCTCTGAAGATGGTCCTAAACAGCAATGAGGGAAATAAACGAAAATATAATTAGCTGCTCTCTCTTTTTATTTTCCTTCCACTTCATCAATTTAACCAGCTATAAAAACTTCCAATACAATAATGGATTACAATAAACAACAACGTTTCGGCTGCTAATTCTGCAGCCGTCATCAGGTAGATGATTTCACTTTGAAAAATGAACACTAATTAAGTTAGTGAATGAGTCTACCTGATGACGGCTGCAGAATTAGCAGTCGAAACGTTGTATTTTATTGTAATTAATCATTGTATTATTATTTGCTAAAATAAGGCACGACTTAAGCCAACAAAAAATTTTCAATTTGCATTTTAAAATGCATGTAGCAATCAATGCCCCTGCCTTATCCGGACAGGAAAAGAAACGAGAAAAAAAGAACAAAAAAATCCCTCAACGCTTTTATGTCATTTTAGGAAATACCGCTCTAAAGAAAATTAAAATAAAAAAAGACATTTATATAAATTTAAAACAATTCTATTTGTTGATAACTAGAAAAGCTATTAAATTATTAAGTGCATATTAGAACAAAATATAATTTTAAAATTGAGATGCAAAGAGACGGATACCTGAGGTTCATTGCTGCTCAGGACTGTTGATGTTGCACGGACTTCCTGCGTTACAGTGCGTTGCTCTTGTCGATTATCACTAGTCGTGATTGTGTGAGCGACTGTTTTCTCCTCCATCTAGAAAAAATATTTTATTTATCATTTAAGAATTTATATGGATTTGGTAAATAAGGAACTCAAAGGAAATCAAATAAAGGACTTTAATCCTGACCACACATAGCTTCATACAGGCTCCGGCAGGGAAGTATGACGTTTTTGAAAAATCATAATTTTCAATGAAATCAAAATTTTATTTTTTTAATAGGTAGGTATGGATTTGCCATGTCGAATTCATATCAAAAACATTCAAGTACGAAAAAAATAATGTCTTCTCAAGTCGAGTTAAGAAGTTGTTCATGTTTCAGCAAGACCCCCCGTGGGGGGGGGAGCAACTTGTCACACCTCAAGAGATTCTATGGCATTTTTGAGAGAATATTTCCCAGGAAGACTCATTTCGCTCCGAGGGGATATCGAGTAGCCCCCACGATCGCTCTGTGGGGGTAAAAGCCCGGTATTTTGAGAAACCAAGACTCTTAATCAGCTGTCCAATACTATCACCCTAGAAATTCAAGCGATTCCGGCCAACATGTTGGAAGGATGCATGAACAACTTCAGGAGTGTGTGGAAAAGAACCAAGGGCGGATACAAGGGGGGGGGGGTAAAGGGGGTAATTACCCCCTCCCGAGATAAAAAAATAGTTTTTTTTCGAAAAAAAATTTATTTTTAATGTAAAATTTTAAAAATTAATACTTAAAAATTTGATTTGTATTTATATCCTGGCAAACAAGTACAGATGCGCCTTTAATTAAGAAAAAAGTGTGCTGTGCGACGATCACACCAGATCCCCCCCCCCCCGAGAAACACCTCTGAATCCGCCCTTGAAAAGAACAGACATTACTTAGTTTACATTATTTTTCGTACATGAATGTTTAAGCAAAAATTTATCAAAAAATGGCCACAGGCGAATAAAATTTAAAAAAAATGGCCTTTACTAAAAACACAAAAATAAAATCAGTATTAATTCAATATTATATATTGTCTAAATTATAAAATAATAAAAAATTCGTTCGAAATCAGGAAATAGATGTTGTCAAAAGACGGGCTGTGTAGACGACACGGCCAACATCGAATTTTTTAACCATTTCTTTGATATGAATACGAAATGGCAATAAAATTTTGATTTCATTGAAAATTCTCTGAGTTATGATTTTTTCAAAAACATCATACTTCCCTGCCGTACGCTGTACTTTTACTATGTCAATATGTGAATGTAGAACCCTAAATAAACATGGCATTCCTATTCTTCGTTGTTTTATATTCAGTAGAAAGCGGGTTCAATTACTAGCCTGACAGTTTCTGAACATGATAACAACAATAAAAATTTTTAGAATCAATTTTCAAATTGTAAATTCTCATCCCACTCAGTTGAAAAACTTATGAATACACGTCTTTTAAAATAAACTAACTGATAGCATTCGCAACTATAAAACATGATGCATGTTTTCTAAACATATTTTCTAATCTATTCAAATCAATTCAATGATTCAAGCAAACTAATAACAAGCATCATCGCTCATCTTTATGAAAGATTAGGGGTAGGGAGGGAAAAAGGAGAAGGCTAAGAATTTATCTTCATTCTCACCTGGCTGGTTTTGGCATTTCGGTCCTTATCCTCGTGAGTTGTTGCGGTACGCGTAGTGACGGCTGTAGCAGTTACATACGGTGATCTGGCATCGGCGCCCACCCCTTCGGCCTTCAAGGTCCATGATACACGAAAAATTGATTTTACCAAAATTTGAAAGATTTAAAATTTTTATATATTAACATATAATAACAATTAATAATAGTTTCACCAAAGAAATTTATTTATAAATACGTATGAAAATATAAATAATAATAACGCCCACCAGTCACAGCTCTCCGAGAATTATAAATAATATTGATTATATAGATATGTGATTTATTTATCATTTTAAGACAAAAAAAAAAGATTATAATATCAAGAATGTGTTTATTAAAGCTTTTGTGGTTTCTATTATTATTATTATTATGTAGGTTTTTAATTATAAACCACATTTTATATTAATTCTTTATTAAAAAATATAAATAGTGTACAACGCTTCGACTAATCCACTAAATCTAAATCTACTGATATTTGCTTATTCTGCAGTCGTTTTCAAGTTATATACAACGACGTCAGCGCCATCTAGAGTTAGTTCTATTAAGTTAGACACAAACTTCAGCGCCATCTACACTCATTCCCATGAAGTTGGACACAATCATCAAAGAAGTGTTTACATAAAAAACTTATTGTAATATCATGCTTTTTTATGTAAACACTTGCTTTAATTTTTGTGTCTAACTTCAAGGGAATGGGTGTAGATGGCGCTGTTGTAAATAAAATGCACATAATTGACCCTTAGAGGCTAGTTCACTTGAATCGGAGCAAGTGTACAGTAGTCGAAAACGACTGCAGAATAAACAGTCGAAACACTGTACAGTATTTATATTTTTTTAAAAAATAATTAATACAAAATGTGGTCTATAATTAAAAACTCCCATAATAATAATAAAAAAAAGATTGATTTAATAACTATTGTATTTAAGGATGAGTTTCTCAGAATCCTATCGCCATCGCTACTTAACACTCCCAGATATCCCATATA
Source organism: Euborellia annulipes (assembly GCA_023213315.1). NCBI lineage: Eukaryota > Metazoa > Arthropoda > Insecta > Dermaptera > Anisolabididae > Euborellia > Euborellia annulipes. The sequence goes on from JAKCPI010027321.1 coordinate 6,667, forward strand.
ACAAATTATTCATTATAATAACAAATACAAGTGGTAAACCCCGCCTAAGGCTACGCCCCCTGGACCCCCTTGCTCTCCTTTGGCGAGCAATTGCAAAATTTTCAAGTTTCAAATTTTCCTCTCTGACTTAAATTTTAATTTTAAATTTCTCTTTTTCGCTCTACTTCCTGTAACTCTAGCAAATAAGCGCCCTGACAGGCACATACACACAGGGGCAGGAAGTCAGAGGCTAGCACTTTATATTATAGTATGATGAGTAGTGATTTTTATTCCTATACTCACTAATTCATTATTAATTCCCTGGTGAAATTGAATTTTTAATTTTATTTTTGGTTATGTTAAAAATATTAGTAATTTTGGTAAAATTTGGTTAGTCTTTTGGATTGGAAGATATAAAGAAAAGGAATAAAAAATATATTTGGGTTTACTAAGATTCATGCAAACTTGCAACACCAAAAAGCAACTAAAGAAGAAAATAGGAAAGAAGAAAATGTTAGAAAGGATAGAAATGTAGTTAGTTACCCTCAAGTATAATTACAGAATATAGAAACCCACCTTATTAACTTGCGTGTTGACTGTAACCTCACCGCTAGCCAAATCCTCGACTTTTTCTTCAATATTTTGAGTAACCCCTTCTGAATCCTTGATAACGGTTTGTTTTGTAGTTGTTTTGACAATCTTGGGTCCCCCCGCTGGCGTAGCGCCTCTTAATTTAGCTGCGCCTTTCATTTCTTTCATAATATCCCCTTTGCCTTCACCATAATCACTCAAATCATCCCCTGAAGAGCAGAGTTCATCTGATGAGCTGCCCTCTTCAACGTCTCCGGTTGTTGTACTGTCACTTCCAACTCCACTAGATAACGCTCCTTCTCCTCCTAGCACTCCTATAGCGCCCACCTTTGACTTTTTACTCTTCTTTTCTTTTTCTTTCTTTTTATCTTTGTCCTTTGATTTCTTATCCTTATCCTTTGATTTCTCTTCTTTAGCACCTTTATCTTTATCCTTTCCTTTACCTTTTTCTTTACCTTTATCTTTATCTTTCTCCTTTTCTTTATCCTTGTCTGTTTTTTCGTCTTTTAGACTTTTTTCTTTTTCTGATTCCTTTGTACTTTTATCTTTTTTATCTTTTTCTTTATCTTTTCTATCTTTTCTTAGGCCACCAATAAGTCCTGGTATAAGGCTACGTTTTTTTTCAGCGCTTTGTGTTGCTGGCGAACCTTTGGCTCCTTTTTCAGGTGTTTCTTTAGTGGGTGTTTCTTTAGATAGATCAGAGGATTTTTCTTTAAGTGATTCATTTGTTTCTTTTTTCGACAATTTCTCACTAGATTTATCTTTATCTGGAGAGGAATCAGAATGTGATTTTACACCAAAAAGACTACTCAGCGTTTTAGTTTCTGATTTGTTTGGTGTTTGGTCTTTTCCAGTTTTATCAGCAGATGTTTGAGATTTATCACCTGAAGTATCTCCTTTATCTTTATCTTGTGATGCTCTTTTGCCTAAGAGGAGACTAAAACCTTTTTCTCTTCCTTTAGGTTCCTGTGGAGTTGTACTAGTAGTAGTCGTCGTTGTCGTTGTCGAGGTACCAATAGTAGAAGGTGTGGTAGAAGCTGCACTTTTTAATGTAGAAGGTTGTGGTTGAGAAGCCCATTGAGCTTGGCCATGCACTGATTCGCTAATAATAAAAGCAGTGTTTGGATCGCCTCCATAAGGGAATGGTCCGCCTTGAAGGCCTTCATCGTAAGAACCAGTACCTGGTTGTTTCACTTGTTCTTTGCGACTAGCCGACTCAACATAATCGAGCCCGGGAGTGCGTAATCGACGATCGGCTACTTCTGCCACCTTCTGTTCTTCACCTGGTGCATAGTTAAAAGCTAATCCTATACGTTTAGTTGGTGTTTCCGCTCTGTCTGCGTCGCCCAGTTGCTGTTGATTTGGGGATCCACTTTGTGTTTCATAAGAGAAACCATGTTCTCTGGGTTCAAATCGTTTGGTTCCAGTTGGCGTTTCTGTTACATAATCGTAATGTTTTGTGTATCCAGGTAATTGTGGTGAGCCATGAGGCGGACCTCCCCCTGCTGCTGCTGTCTCAGTTGTAGAAAGCTGACTCTCACTTGTTGGACTTTGACCTCTTTCACTTTCTGAAAGAGGACTAGAGGGACTGCCTTCTACACTTCCACTAACCTTACCTTTCTTTTCTAATTTCTTTAATTTCTTCTCAAGTGCTTCTTGATCTTTCTTTTGTTTAGCCAATTGTTTTTCTCTTTCTTTGGCTTCTTTTGCTTCTCGTTCTTTTTCCTTCTTTTCTCGTTTCTTTCTTTCTTTTTCGTCCTCTTTTTCTGGACTTTCATGTCCTCCGCCAAGTCCTCCAAGACCAATGCCTAAGCTAAATTTTTTCTTATCTTTCTTTGATTTCTCCTTATCTTCTTTATCTTTCTCAGGACTCTGATCATCAGGGCTTAGATCATCTTCTCCTTTTTGAGATGCTTCTTGCTCCTTGACTTCTTTGCCTTTCTCTTTTTCCCTTGCTGCTTTCAACTTAGCAATACCATCATTATCTTCATCTTTAGAATCTTTACTCTTTTTTTTCTTATCCTTTTTATCTTTATCCTTCTTGTCCTTTTCTTTTGATTTATCAGAAGTAGGCCCAAGTTCAATTTCAACAGCAATAGCCTCTTTTTGAGGTTTTTTATTCTTATCTTTTTTCGATTTATCTTTCAGTTTTTCTGGCGTTTCCGAGTCTTCATTAATTTTATTCGATTTTTCTTTAGTAGTTCGTCCAAAAATAAACCCTGGACTCTGTGATTTTTCAACATGCAAACAAAAAAATAAAATAAAATAACATCATGCTTACACAAAAAATAATTTAAATAAAATATATTGAAAAGATTTTAAGTAAATAAAATGCAAAAATAATATATTACACTACCACACAACGTTTTTACTTTTTCTTATTTATACATATATGCAAAAGTCTAAAAGAAAAGTATGCGATCGCAAAAATTTCGATACACGGAAATAATACTCGTTTTGAGGTGGCCGATTTGAAAAAAGTAGGTATAGCAAAATTGTCTGACATGTTGTTTGAATGTGAGTTAATATGTTATTATAACTCAAAAACAAAAAATTCGAATTTTATACTCAATCTTACTAACCATGCCGCGCGCGTCTTGAAGTTTTTTTAGTTAAATCCTCAAAATGGAACAGGTACTTTAGTGATATAGTTTTATTTTTATTTTATTAAAATTCATATGATTATTTTTTAGATCATCTTTAAAATTAACCCTTAGAAGTAGAGAAATTTTTGAAAATACACTTTCTTCTTCTTTATAGGATTTTTGTTATTATATAAAAATTTGGTTCCACGGGGTGACAAAAGTTTAGCGTCTCTAAAAAAAAGGTAAAATATTTTTTACGGACGGGAAAAATTTTTGGTTCCGTGAGAGAAGGAATGTTCCGTGGACGGCACATGAGAAAAAATTTTGGTTCCGCGGGTGGCAAAAATGTTAGCGTCTCTAAAAAAAAAAAAACGGTAAAATATTTTTACGGACTGGAAAAAATTTCCCCGCAAGGCAAAAAAACTTCGGTTCCGCGAAAAAAAAAAATTTTCACAGAAAAATTTTTGGGATCAGCCCCCCCTCCCCCCCCCCCCCCAGGAGCAAATCCTGGTTTCGCCACTGTTCTCTCAGAGAAAATTTTAAAATCTCATCTTCATTCCCGTACATTTGGCGATCTATGCAATTATTCGATTCAGGAATGTAGATGATATGCAAGTTCCGAGAATTCCTGCACAAAAAAATCTAATCTGACCGCATATAAGATAATTTTATATTACCGAGGCTAAGAATTTTTTTTAATATTCAGTTTGGGGTCTAAATTAAAAAAAAAAAAATAATAATAAAATTAATTCTTGTAAGTTTTAAAAAATCAAGCCATTTGTCATTCATCTCTATATAATAAAATAATTTTCTACAAAGATATTGCATTTCTTGTTTTATCAAATGCAAAATAATATTCTAAAAAGCAAACAAGAAAAAAAAAAAAGACAAAGTGCATCTTTGCAATGAGGCGAATACCTTTTTATCTTTTTTCGATGGGGACTCGCCATCAACTAAACCAGCATTCAGTTGATTAAAGTTTTCTTTATCTTTTCCTAAATCGTCTGCTTCAAGGGCCTCTTGTTCCTTCTCTTTTGCTTCTTTGCTTCCATTCTTGGCCAGAAGTCCTCCAGGAGGTAAAACTGCCACGCCACCAATTGGCTTCTGTTGAAAATTAAAGTATTTTTATTTAAAAAAATAAAATAAGAATATTTTCAATAATTTAGACATGCAAATATGTGCAGAAAAATATGAACAAAAAAAAAAAAAACCATTCATTTTATAGTGAAAATAAATAAAAATTTAGCCAATTGAATAAGAAAAAAAAAAACATAGAACTAATATTCAATTGACTAATACAATGAAAATAAGCAATTGCATCTAACTATTCATCATTGCCATAATTTGAATAAAAAAAAAAAATAATAAATACATTCCAAAATAATAAGAAAAACTTATGATTTGCATTTCTCTAAATGCTACAAAAAGAATTACTATTTCTACAAAAGTGCAGTCAACCTGCAAAGGTGGGAAACGAATGTCCTTTGAGGCGCCCAATCATCTCCATAGGAAAACCCGAGAAACAAACACAAAGAGAAGAGTCGGATCAGGAGGAGCTAATCGAGTTCAAAAGAGCAAAGGGGAAAAAAATAGAGAGAAAGAGAGAGAAAAGTGATGACACTCAAATTCAATAAAAAATAAACATCAAACAAGTAAGATAAGCTGAAAATAATAATAATAATCAATATAAGCCTTATAAAAATGATGAATATACGTATAAAAAATAAAAATATATATATATATATATACTACAATGAAATTGAAGATTTGAAATGTTTATGTATTAATAAATAGGGACTCGAAAATTTAACATTTCCTAGTTCACTTATTCTGTTACCATTTCCAGATCCCATCAAAAGTAAGGCAAATGCTAATGAGCAGACATTTGCTAAATATCGCGATGTTAGAAATAAAATGACAAAGACTTTATTTTAACAAAGGAATTAATAATCACAAATCAAGAGAGAATAAATTGAGAGTGTAGAGAGGCTGTATGAATGAGAGCATCATGCAAAGGCAACCAGAAAAATAAATTAAATTTACATTTTCAGAGTAAATTAAAACTCTCTACCTTAGACTCTTGTTAAAACATTAAAATAGTAATATGTTAGTATTAATATAACAATATTAAATAACACTAAAAAGACAGTAGGTTTTAAACTACAATGTATTGAAGAATTCGTTTCGTTGATGAGGTTGACAATTAATAATCACAGCTTGCAGCTACTCTCATCGGAACCAAGGTGTAGTTAGGTTATTTAGGGAAAATTAAAATTTTTTATAATTTTAACTTTTTTTATTATATCTTTTTCAGGTCAAGTGGATTGCAATCTTCACTTTCGGAAACGTTTATCCATCTTCAGGACCTTAAAAGAAATAAACCGAAACATACAACAGAAGTATAAGTCCTCTCTCATACCTTAGTTGTTAACATATAAGGAATATCACTGTCTTGTCGTTTATCGTTAATTATTTATAAAATTATTAATAACGTACTTTAATTTTTTCTTAGTGTAGTGTAGTCACTAACAAGGAATGTCACCCAAAGGTGAATCGCCGATTCTTTTGAAACTTGGTGCATTTAAAGAACTCATCTAAAGATTAATTTAGATGAAAAAAGTTTCAGGGATGGGCATACAGAAATATTTTTTTTTAATTAAAATTTCATTCAACCTATAAAGACAAATCTCTCTACACAAAAGTCAAACGTGATGATAAATATTTTGAACAATTATTTATTCCTCCTAATACAACTGGTCTTATTCAACCACTAGATGTCTTTGGATTTCGTGTTTGGAAGAATTTTGTGAGGAAGATCTCTGATCGCGTTATACTTTTCAATTTAAATATCAACTTATATCAGAGAAATAATATACTAATTTTGCAATCATTAGCACACAATCAGCTCTCTTCCCCAAGATATATTAATCTATTTAAATACTCGTGGTTTGCATCGGGTTATTCTCAAAGCCATCCTGGTCATTTCGATAATCCTGTTGAATTTTGTTTCAACAATGAAAATAACTTATGTTATAAAGACGAATCATGTGATTTTTCTTTTATAAAATGCAGTTATTGTAAGAATGAGATTTGTTTTAAGCATTTTTTCATTGAATTTCACTATTGTACTGATTTTATAGATTAAGTTAAAAATATTAAAAAAAAATATTTCTGTATGCCCATTAGGGGTATGCTTTTCGACTTTTTTTGTTTAAGATTTCCTGTATCACTACTCAATGAACTTTTGCCTATTAATGACTAAAATGACGTTTATTCCATGAAACTATTAAAAAAGGTCACCACAAACCACTTTGAAATTTTAGGTTGACTGGTCCCAGTCTTGTATAAGCCGGTATATAAGGGAGGTGATAAAAGAGGGTAGTTGAGTTTTAATTAGCTTAATTTGTTTAATTTGGTGTCAATTATAACTTTCAGAACGTCTAGAAAATCCCGGGGGGGGGGGTAAGGTACTCCCTGGGAAGGGGTAAGCCAAAATCATAGTTATATATTTTATTTTTCTAATAAGGATTTAATGATAAATTATATAAATTCTATTTATAAAAGCAAATTTTAGTATTTTTTTAATTATTTTAAATAAAAGCAGGCGTTGATCGGCTGCAGCAAATGTTCGAAGAGAAAAGTACCCCAAACCCAAGTTTATTAGTTGCCAGCTCCATGTGCTGGATCTCTTTATACGTGTTATCATGGTCGATGAGCTCCATGGGTTGACTAAATCACCAAACATCCACTACTTCTTTGTGGAGGATTTTATTAGCAATTATAATAAATAGAAAGGTGCCTTCAGCAACGTTAAAACCAAAATTAAGGAAACAGGCGCTGAAGAGACGACATGAAGTTTATCTAACCTCACTCGTGTCTTCCATCACTTCGCTGAGAGTAATGAAATCCCCTTCGTGAAGTTTCAACAAATACCAAAAATCAGTAATGCACCTGACTCTCGAGCCATTCTAGCCCTTCTTGAGTTTATTCTGATGCCTGAAATCCGTAAAAGGTTGCGCAAAATTTGTCCATTCATTTCTCTCTAATGAGCTGATCATTAAATCAACAGCCAATGGTTTCGCGTTTAAGATTTTGATGAACTATCTGACTCTGAATCAGCAGGGCTCAATTGCTTAAAACCCACTGGAAAATAGATGAATTTCCAATCAACATTCCTAAACAACCAATGTAGTGAGGGGGCGGTGCAATCAAAGATATGGAAAAAATCTACTAACAATGTAAGTCTCCTCTCTCAACAAGGACAACCCCCACTGAGATTCATCCTCAACAATGATCTTATCTAGAATATTTGACTTCCTTGTGTCTTTAATGACCCTATATAAGTGATTCTAAAGCTTGTGTTCAATTTTGTATCTATTTAGAGTGACTTCAAAAAATTGGCAAAAAATATGATATATAAAATTTTCAAATCATTTTGTGCGTGACGTTTTTTATCAAATCACCTTGAAAGTAAGATTTTATTCAATATTTAGTAAAAGTTCATCAAGTTATGATAAGGGATCGAGGTTGTAAAAAGTCAACCCCTAATGCCCATCCCTGAAACTTTTTTCATCTAAATTAATCTTTAGATGAGTTCTTTAAATGCACCAAGTTTCAAAAGAATCGGCGATTCACCTTTGGGTGACATTCCTTGTAAGAAAAAATTAAAGTACGTTATTAATAATTTTATAAATAATTAACGATAAACGACAAGACAGTGATATTCCTTATATGTTAACAACTAAGGTATGAGAGAGGACTTATACTTCTGTTTTAATAGAGCTGATCATCCTTGAGGATTTATTTTATATATATATATATATATATTGTATGTTTCGGTTTATCTCTTTTAAGGTCCTGAAGATGGATAAACGTTTCCGAAAGTGAAGATTGCAATCCACTTGACCTGAAAAAGATATAATAAAAAAGTTAAAATTATAAAAAATTTTAATTTTCCCTAAATAACCTAACTACACCTTGGTTCCGATGAGAGTAGCTGCAAGCTGTGATTATCAAACTACAATGTTACGTTCTAATTTTATGTTACAATGTTGATTAGGCCTGCGACCGTGGCTAAAGGTCCGCCGCGAAAGCGTGGAGGTCCTGGTTCGACTCCATCTTAATCTTAAGCACAAACACATCTCACAAATTTCTAATCTTAAACGATATATTGACTGACTAATGAACAGTCTATTTGAGCGTTGGTTGAAAAAATTCCATCTTTTTCAAACAAGGCTCTAGCTAGTTAATATATATGTTACAAGTTTGAAATTTTAAGCGTTTTTTAATATTACTACCCTCATCAGGAATGGAATAACTAGTGATGATGACGAGGCATATAAAAACTGAAACACTTAACCAAGTGTCTTTTATGTGTTATTTATAATAATATAAATATATTACTATTTCCAGAGTGGGTCACGCCCTTCCCCAGAACCAAGAAATATAGTATATGTATTTCTTAAAGAGGAAGAGCGTAAGCAGAGCCTTGGCTAAAAATATATATTTATTTATTTTTCTGACCCTTCATTTCAATCGGCTTCGAATAGGCTGTTAGCGCAGAAACAAAAGACATATTTCATTCAGCAATTACATTTTTTTTGAGACGGCAATCATTGATGGAAGCCCTTCAAAGATTTGAAGAGGCTAAATCTTACTAATATTAGCCATCTTCAATCTTAGAGTATAAGTTATGCTCTGTTATATATATAAATAATTCTTTTTTTTTTTTTATAAATGAACCAAGTTTAATTTTATTTTTAAAATACTTTTGAATACTATCTCTAATTATAACAAGTATAAAGGGAAATAAATAACAAACTAGAACTTTTAATGCAAGTAAAATTTGCCAAAACGCAACTCAAATCTTCATTTAGAAAAAATTCTGTAGATTTAACAATGATACTTTGCAGCTATTTAAAATTTAATAAAAAAAAAAAACACTGTAATAGAAAATGAAACACGATGCTTTAGAAAAATAAAAAAAATAAAAATAAGAACATCAAGAGCAAGAAGAAGAAAAAAGAAAATGTTTGAGGAGTGATTGATAGTGGTTGAATTGAAGTGGAAGGCGGTGAAGAATGCCGCATGTCAAGCAACGGGGAAGTTGCAGCTGGCACTGATAGGTTGCCTTAGTTCGTTCGCCATCCTCGGCATCGGCGTCTGCGTCGAGGACATCGTCAGGGACGTTGGCATTTGCAGCACTCGTCCCTTGATGATCATCGCCACGGCTCGCCTCGTATTCACCCTCGAGGGAACTCGAAGATGAAGCACTTGTAGTCCCGGCGCTTGACTTCCTCGTGAGCTGCCGAAGTGCGGGAAGGGTGGTTTGGATCAAGAGGCGGGCGGCGAGCGAGGGAAGTAAAGGCTCGAGACCCAACACAATGTTTCTTTGCAACTCTCTTTGTGTCAAAATAAATATTTATATATATATATATAAATAAATAGATTAATTTTAGATTTAATTTGGAATTTAAGGATTTTCAAAGGACCAATGTTGTTTAATTTCGACTAAGATCGTGCAGAAATAAATAAAAACAAAACATATTTAGAAAAATAGGTCCAACCTGAAAGGTGTTATTTCAATGGAAATATCCATAATTAACTATTAAATACAAATAAGCACAATCCCTATCATATCATCACGTAACGTTCGGTCAAAATCACGGTAAAAAAAAAACAATGTTTACAAAAAAATCACTACTGCTAAAACGTTATTTTATCTAAAGATGTTATTATTATTATAAAAATAAGTGAAAAAAAGACAAATCAAGGGGGGACAGCTCAAAGGGGAAATGTTTATAAGTTTTTAGTTACGAGATCTCTGGCTAGATGGCTCTACTGGGCTGTTTGAAGTTCAAAATGGACCCGGTAGATTTCGCTCCATTCGCAAAAAAAAAAATTATGGGTCTTTTTCAATATTTAAGATCATTTCTGGGTCAATCCCATAAAAAAATACTTAAATAAATTATTTTATTATTTTTTTTCTTTTTTAAACATAAACATTTTTACTTTTTTAAAATAATATTGCTTTTAATAATACTTTTAATTATAAAATGTTTACAATTTGTAAATGATCTTTTGCTAAAAAAAAATTTAATAGTACAACGTGCTAATTAAGTATCTTGAAAAAGTTTCATAAAGCAGAATGTACGAGTCAGTAAAGATTTGATATCAAGACAGTTGAAAGCAATAAAGCTCGAGTTCAAATCTCTTTGGGAACAACTTTTTTTTCCCAGGCTTACTTTTTAGTTGGGACTAAATAATTTTTCGTGGGCAAAGTTAGTTGGGAGATCTGCCGCTAGAGGGCCTTAAACTTATAAACAATTTTTAGCATGGAGCTGTCCAATCTTGATTGCGTTTGATCTGTGAGACAAATAAAATACATTTTCATTCCCCTCATAATACTCTAAAAAAATAAACTTTTTTTGGTTAACAGCTTCTTTAATATATTTATACAAGAATTTTTCCGCGGCTTCCAAAGTCCAAACTTTGGTCTACCTGTCTAAAATTATAATATTTTCAAAGCACGCCGAGGTACAGTGAGGGACAATATTAAGTCTCGCCCATGCGGTTTCTACTTGTGATTATTTCATTGTTTTTAACAAAATATTATATATTTTTTAATTGGAACTTTCATAGTTTAAACCTAGAAAATTTCCAATAAAGATTTTTATTTTCTTTTATAAAAACAATGAAATAATCACAAGTAGAAAACGCATGGGTGGGACTTAATATTGTCCCTCACTGTACCTCTTTAGCAGAGCAGAGGTTCACAGTTTGGAAAGCACTGCTATATAGGACAGGCAAATGAGTAAAATATTGTATCCTCGTGCTAGTTGGTTATTTATGGATATTTCTTAATAAAAGAAAGAAATAAATAAAAGCCATGTTGACATCTACAGATGCAGTGCGCTGTCCGATGGTTTGTGCCTGTTTTTGTTTTTAGACGAAGACGTCAAGATGCACACTCATCCAAACAACCTATTTATTATTTGGGAATAGAATCCACGTGGACAAGAAGACCACACGATGCAACACGGTGCCACGGCTAAAATAGAAATCCACCAACGACCAAGACAAAAGAACAAAACAACAATCATCCAGCTAGATTAGTCATCAAATTCATTAATTATATGTGATGATATTACATTTATATTTAATTGCCTTTGCCACTTAAAAACCAAAAATTGAATTTTGAAATCAAATGTTGGGTTTGAAATAATTTTTTTTTAAATATTGGTTATTTAGCGTCAAAGAAATGAAAGACATGAATGAAATGAATAAACCCATTCAGATCAAACATCCATTCAGGAAAGATATTATTATAATTTCAGGTCAAGGACGCCAGAGAGAAATTTCTAAATAACTTGAATAAAAAAAAAAATTCAAAATTAGAGAGTAGGCTAAATTTTAATTTTAAGATTGTTTTTAAAGATAAGCTTACTTTTTCTTTTTCGGCATTTCGCAATTCCTTCACTGGTCGGGGTGGTTCTGAAATATCAGGAATATGTTCAGGAGGATGCGACATTGTATGCCGCTTTGTAGTATCTCCATCCTCGGATCCCACACCACTTCCAGGTCGTCGACGTTCGACGGGCTGACTAGCTGCCAGGGCTTCATGAACAAATACAAAATAAACATTCATTACATTTTTGTTTTATTATAAAGTAAAGCCGAGTTTAAGAGACATACCGTCCATACTCCTTGATGTGAGTCCTCGTCCACTTAAACTTCGTTGGAATCGAGGAGCCGGTCTCTCAATTAGAGCTTTTTTCGTCTCATAGTGGGTTCTACCAGAATAACGGAATTTGGAACCGAGGCGAGGGAATAAACCAGCCTGTAAAAGAAATTATTTCAATATTAGTTCAAACAGATAATCTCTTTGTCCCGTGGTTCAAAGAGAAGACATTAGCTTCTCAATAAGGAAGAGATTGGAGATCTGTATGTATGAACTTATATGTATCTTATAAATATGTAGGTAACCTCTTCATGTAAGAAATATGTTCTAGGACACATTGTTCCAGAACATCTCGTTTTTTGTAAATAAATAAATAAATAATTTAATTAACTTCAAAAACAGATATTGTCAATCTTTGTAAAATAAAATTGGTATATTAGGACGATAAGGAGAAAAAAACTAGCTTCCTCTTTCTCTCTCACCACTTCAATTTATTTGCAAATATTTCGGCTCCTACACAGGAGCCATCTTCAGTGCATATATGAATTCTTTTGAGAGAGATTGTCAAGATTATAAAATTGAGCGCATCGTGTATAGGAGCCGAAATATTTGCAAATAAATTTAAGTGGTGAGTGAGAAAAAGGAAGCTGGTTTTTTCTCCTTATCGTCCTAATCTACGATACCCAGCTCTACACATTTACTGAATCCATACGTCCAGGAAAGGAGGCATGGACATCATCATTAGAAAACCCCGAGACGCTATCAAGAAAGAAATGGGTAAGTTAACCAAGAGAACATATCATATACTGCCAGAGAACGTCCAGGCACAATTTTTCTCAACTATTTTATAATCTTGACAATCTCTCTCAAAAGAATTCATATATGCATTTGAAAATGGCTCCTGGGTAGGTGCCGAAATATTTGTAAATAAATTGAAGTCTCTACGATTCCCAGCTATACACATTTACTAAAATTGGTATATATTTATAAAGCTTTGTCTGATATCTATTTTAATATTTAATAACAATAAATTATAAGATCCATGATTTCAGTATATTTTTTTGCAAGCAGCAATGAAAATAATTTATTCTATTAGTAGAATAAGAAGAAAACAAGAGTTAATCTCAGGGTTGTTACCTTCTGTGTAGGTTCGGGGGTCATTAGTCGAAAGAAAGTGTGATGTTCCACCGACACTTTCCAAAGTTTTTTCGCTGCTCGATGATTGGCAAGTTTAAAACCAACAGTTGATTCATATTGTTCAAATTCGCCAGGTCGAATTTTTATATAAAAATTATGTCGTTTATATGAAATTTTAAGAATTTTTGGCCAAGCAAATCGATTAATCCGCAATCTAAAAAAATAAAAGAAATAATGTTAAAAGAATAGAGACAAAAATGTAATTGAATAAATTCGCTTTTTTGCCTAATTATTGTTAAAATATTATTTAAAAATAATATTTTAACATGTCTATTAAGAACTTTAAAGGAGCTACTGTGAAAATGTGATATGAACGTCCTCCCTTTTTACAAATAATAAAATAATTAATTACATTAATGGAGTGTATAATTTCAATTTTATCATTAATTAGAAATTATAGAGTTTAATTTGATATATAGGCGTCTACATTTCCAAAGATACTATTAATACAATTACAAGTAGCGTTGTTTAAATTATTATTTATGTGTAAAAGAAAAACAAGTAGCAGATTTATTTAGCTAATTAAGAGGCTCATTAAATGGATTAATATCTAAAAGAAATTAATTAGTTGAGGAATATTTCCGTATATCGATCTCCAGGAAGGCAGTTTAACAAAGGTCAAAGGCCTCCAGACAAATGTCTGACCCCATTTGTGCCGACCTAATATTATTCACAATTTATTAATAGCTTCATTAACTTAATAACATTTTTTAATGCCAAGTTGAAGTAAATAAATATTATTTTACGAGTGAATTTATGAACGAGAAAATTTTAAGATCTTTTAATTAATTTAATTATTTCCAGAGATTTATCTATTCATATAACCAAGGGAGAGAAGGGACTCTAAAAGTGAAAATCTCATAATGGAGATTTTATTTTTAAAAATGTAAATTCTCTGCTTATTTAGTTATTTCTCCCGATATAAATGTTAAATTATTATTTTTTATTCTATTTGCTTAATTAGAACGAAGGGGCATGGACACACCTACTGGGTTCACAGTTTATTAAGCCGAGGGGATATCCTGCAGAGACACTCTTCAAATCCTCTGACTGTAGCTATCAATTGCTATTCTGTAAATTTAGTATTTCTTATCCCATACTCAACGTGACCAGACTTTATTTTAGCAAGGACAAAATCGATCTGAACAGGGGAATTATTAATTAATGAATGTAAAAAAATACTCAAAGAATATTTAAAAATAAACCAAAAGAATTATAAAAACTTTTCTTTTTTATTTAACTCAATGATTCCCGGAAAAAAAAAATCGAGTGTTTGATCATCTTAATACAAATATTAATCCGACAGTTTCTAATAATTTCTTTTTCTTCTATTCTATCATATATTTATTTATATTTGAATATACTTTTTGTCCAAGTCAGAAAAAAAATGTAGATATATTTATATACGCATGGGCGTAGCCAGACATCTTGTTAGGGGGGACCAACCCCTCGTTAGAGCGAAGGAGGGGGGGGGGGTTTGCAATTAATATATACATGGATTATTAATTATTTATTTAAATAAAAAAAAAATTAAATTAATGTAATGGATTGGGACGTTAAAAAAAATTCCCAATGGGAAAAATATATATAGACCTATATATATATATTTTTTTTTTTTAATTTTTAGGACAAGCCAGACGGGGGGGCAAAGGCCCCCTTGCCTCCCCCTGGCTACGCCCATGTATATACGTATTTAATTTTTAGCGATATCTATTAGCATTTCAACCCCTGTCTTTTCATTCATTCTAATCTGTTCTATTTTATCTCCTAATATAATGAAGGACTATTCTTTACTAATGAGGGTAACTTTTATCATTTCAGGTTTCCCAAAATTAAGTCCCACCCCAGCCTTCCACATGTGATTTTTTTCATTGTTTGTTTTAATATGAAAAATTTTTAAAGAGAAACTTTCCAATATGAATACATTGAATCATCTTTTCTAAAATAGT
>JAKCPI010027322.1:0-16515 GCA_023213315.1 Euborellia annulipes
TAATATAATATATAATAATAATTTATAATAATATATAATATTTAAAAATTATAATAATATATAATATAATATTATTACAATAACCGTTAATATTATATAAACAAAAATTAGCAAAATATATATTTAAAAAGGCTGAAATTTGCACTTAAAATCACATTATATCCAGTACTTGATAGCATTAAGCCTACTTAAGAAACGCGTAAAAGGAGAAATTTTTAACTTCACTTGCTTAAAATTTATTGCTCTCTATAAGCAGACTTCTAAGTTCTCCATACCATGCCGTTAATAATTTACTTAAAATGATATTTTTTTCTATTTCTCTTTTTATTTATTGAATGTTAGGACAAAAAGGTTTGGTAACCTGTAACCTGCCCTACGCTTCTCTATAATTTTAGTTCCTAATTTAACAAAAACAAGGGCAAACATCGTATAATATGCGAAATCTCTATAAACAACTATAAACTCCAAATATGCGATTATATCCTCAATAACATTTACCTGAATGGGTCCTGGAACCCAAATATGGAAATTGTGAGAAATAGCACTTGAAATGCAAAATTCGAATCTATTAATATAGGGGTTTAGATTTCAAAAACTTCTATAGATGATTTTCCTATAAACCGAGAAAATATTATTCAAAAATAATTTAATAAATATTTAATTAAAGAAATTTTCTCCCAGTAAAGTCACCAAGGGCACATCTACTGTTAACATTTACAACTCTCACCGTTCGTTCCAGGTACTAATTTTAACGACCGTCATCATGCGCAAGCATAAGATACAAACAACTTTAGTATTATTAGCATATAAATTTATTAATTAGTTTTTTTTAATATAAGACAAAATAATTTTTTTTTTTTGGCAACTAGGCCTGAGACCATTTAGACCCTGTCTTGATTTGGTAAAATTAGTTGGTAGCCAATGGAAATAAAAAAAAATATATTATATATATAATCAAAATAAGAAGCGAAACTAAGACTCCTAAAAGAAGAAAAATACCTTTGGTAGTCCAATTTAAGTAAAATAAAGAATCGTAATGATGTTTAAAATATTTAAACGATAGGTAATTAAGCCCAAATTAATACAAGTGGAGAGAGTAAAGTTGAAAATAAGAAATTAAAAAAATTTATTTTTTAACTATCTATTTTACTTTCTTATTAAGTCATTAATTTATTTAGAAAAAAATAACTTTCTTTTCTTCTTCTTTGGTCAGTCAGATTAATTAATTAATCATTGTCTCAATGGAGTCAAAATATAGTGAAAGTGAGAGAATTTATTTATATTGTTACTTCATAAATCTTTTTTAGCTTTTTGACTTCAGTGATCAGAATGATGATCAGTACGAGAAACGACGCTTGTTATCATTTATGGAGGGAGGAGAAAGCAACCCTGGTAATGTATTAAAAAAAAGGAGATCTCAGTCTATGGAAAGGTGAGAGAGAGAAAGCAGATTTGGGGGGGAAAGGAATGTGTCCCCAGCCAACGATAAATACAGCAATGGACCAAAAGAGACTTTCAATTAGGTGCATTTTCTTATTTCTTATGAGGAAGAGAGAGAATTTATTACAAAAAATAAGTAAAAAAAAAGGATTAAAAAAAAAAAAAAAAAAATAAAACAGCTTTATAGATTTACCGGTATGTATGGAAGCACAAATGACAAATAATACATTTGAAGTAACTGGATGTGGATGCTCTAGAACAGGGATGTCCAAACTTTCTGCCGCAAGGGCCAAATTATTTGAAACGGGCCACATGAATGTGGGAATTAAAAAACGCATTGTGATCACAGATCATACACCATTTGAAGAAATAGGAAAGCAAAACTTGTAAAATTATTCGCCATTTAACTATCCCCCCTCCACCCCCATGATTAGGATTAGTTATCATTGAAATACAATGCTTTCGATTCTTTTTTCTTTTCCCCTCTGCCATCCATATTCGCCTGCCTTCGTACCATTTCGGTAGTTACCGAAGAATAGCCGCGAAATAATAATATTGGTTCAACCAAGTAAGTATATCTGAAAATAAGCTGAGATGTAGAGTTTCTCAGTTATTTTCAAGATTTTTGCTGTCCTGTAAACGTTCCATGTCTTGTCCATGGTGACTATGACTGTAATTGTAAAATTCTATGTATATGTTCCCCCATTTTTATTATTTTTAATCAATTTAAAAAGGAGGCTCGTGGCTAATCGGATAAGCTGGAGGTTACGAATCTAGAGTTGCTAGACAACTCGGGCTCAAATCCCATTTGCCGTGAAAATTTTCAAACATTGCTAATGTCTCCTCCGTCTCTCTGGAATTGGAGTTAATCTCTGTTGAGAGATGAGAAAATTTTAAAAAAAAGTCTTTTTTTTATTATTTATAATTTTTTCTTTTTTTTTTTTAATTTTCGTCTTGAAAAATCAAAAACATCAGCGGGCCGGATAAAATTATCTATGGGGCCGGGTTTGGCCCGCGGGCCGAGGTTTGTACACCTCTGCTCTAGAAGAAACATATCTAAATAAGATTAATTAAAAAATCCTATGTGATATATATTTATGGTATAAATATGACTACTTGATACGCCTTTCGACACTCAGTGTTTCATTTTCAGTAATAGAAACACCGCAATTTACAGACAACTCGTTTCTGACAATTGATATAAATATACAAAACTTGTCACCTCACTTATCTTAAAAAAAAAAATTTAACTTAATAAATGTTCAGATTAATTAATAAAAATATAGTTAGTTACGAGAGAGATTTTGATGTAAGCTAGGCAACGAAATGGTGTGATGATGTCAGGATTTTTAAGGTTAAATTATCATGCATTTATTTACATCCGGTGTTAGAATAAAAATTTATTCATAGATAGACTATAATTTTATATTTCAAGTAAAGAGATAAAATTTAGTCTCTGTATTTCTTCTATTTCTTTCTGTTTTTGTAAGTATTGTAAGGATATAAGTACACACAACTAGAGGAAGAAGGAGGACGAACTTGAGAATCGTTAACTACTTGTAGGTGTAAACAAATTGATATAATAATTTAAAGTACTTCTAATAGAAAGTACAAAAGGGAAAATAATTTGCAACAGTATTTAAAATTTAAAGAAATTCAAAAAGTGAGCCTAATCAGTTTGTTATTTTTTTACAATAAAATATCAATTATCATTTCTTTTTGTTCTAAATTTTTTTTTAAAGATTTATTAAATCTTTGTTATTATTTGATTGGATTAAACGGTTCTGGTTGTGTTGTTGTTGTTATTCCAAAAGATTTTATGGTTAATGCCCCGTTGGGAAAAATGCCACAGGAATTTGTCATCACAAAGAAAACAAACAAAAAAAAAACACTCTTTCAATATTTAAATTACATCACGAACAATAAGTTGATTTCCTAACGCACAAACAAGATAAATAGTTATTAACAAAACGCTAAAAAGGAAAGATAAATTCATTATACCAGAATGGATTTGTTGATTTATAAAATAATCCTTTAAAAATATTTTAAAAAAAAGTTTTTTTTCGACTTTATGAGGTTTCCTAGCTGGCTGGCCTTTCATATCGTGGTAAACTAATTACTAAAACATCCAATAGGATTTTGTGTCAAACGAAATAAAATATCTTGAATTTCAAGGCGAAAGCTATCACCAACAATGAGTGGTGCAAGTTTAATACTTGCTGGTAATCGAATCTGAATTTATACCTGAAGAAGGCCACCGAAAAAGTCGAAACTTTGAATTTTAAAGAAATAAACAACAGTTTACTTAAAATCAAAAATTTTTATTTAATATACAAAGATTCGCGAAGTTTCAAATTTATTCGACCATCATCAGGCAACTCCTGATTGCCTGATGATGGACGAATAAATTTGAACCGAAACGTCGCAAACCTTTGGGAGTTTCATTGATTTAGAGATACTCTTTCCTGGCTGCCATCTCCTACCATTCCACACTCGAGAAATATAAATGAGAATCATTCAGAATTATTTAATTAGAATGTTAGTAAATAAGTATTTTGGCAAAACAATTATTACTACTTGTTTAAGAATATCATTTTTCTGATCTTGACCACTGAGATTTTTTTCTATTGTCCTAAGCTGAAATCGAAACTACAAGGTCATTTGAGTGAGAATTCCGAAAGACTCTTTAAAAGAGATGTGTGGCGAATTTAAAGGTCCTTATACAAAGAACGAATTACGTCATCTGTTTGGTCTCGACCAACGTTTGAAATTAAGTCCATTCTAAATTTTGGAAAATATTACTGACTTTAAGATATGGTCAACTGATAATAAATTTCTTCTTAGCTCTGTTCAATTTGTTATTATGTGTGTCATTAATAAACAACGTGGGGCGAAAATATGGTAAATCACTAAGGGAGCAGTAAAGATAAAATTTAAAATTTGTTCCTTAGTCGTTAAGAGTGCGTATATGAAGAAATTTAGCGATAGCCATACTAATTCACCAAAAGAAAATTGGAAATCATTATAATTTAAAGAGAGGTTTAGATTTGTTAGTAATATAAAATGTTAAAATACCGTGTTCTGAAACAAGTAGATGCATGGTGTCCGCATGTCCTTCTTGATTCTGTTGCGAATTCTGTGACTGTTTCCTCCTCCAGAAGCACCCTCTCTTCTTCTTCTGCTGTTCTTGATATTTGGGCTCGAAAAGGGCAAAATCCAGACCTTCCATATCGGATTCGGCGCAGGTATCAGAAAATGCCTCAAACGATTCATCATCATCAATGATGTCGTCGTCGTCATCGTCATCATCTTCGTCGTCGGAGTCGCAGAGACCAGGATCAAGGTAATCACGCCAACAACTACCCCGCACTCGGGCTGCCAACACTTGACCACTTGATGACATGACGTTTTTCTTCTTCCTGATAGCACCAACCAACCACGTCATCTAACAAACCTCCCTCTACCTGTCACTCTCTCTCTCTCTCTTTTAGAGGTATAATAAAAATTCTACAAATATTTGTTTGCAAGTGAAATGTGAAATCCTTAAAAAAATCTTTATAAAAAAAAAACAAGTTAAATATTTTTTTGTGTGTTGGGAATAAATTCCAAAGAGGTTATTAAATAATCGCATTGAAATGCGATATCCGTTGGTCGCCTGTTTTGACTCAGTGACTTTCCCAGGATCTTCCAGATAAACAACGCGTCTCTTTTATTGTTTTCTTGGATTACATCAATTATAAAACAAGAAGTTTTAATTTTCAAGTGTCCTCTCATTTAAACCCGCATGGGGTGGTGAGAAAGGAACTTGGCGAGAAAAATTTAAATTTTTAATTTTAAAAATTTAATTAGAGCAATTATTATTTTTTTTATAAATAAAATTTCATATGTATTATTTAGAATTTAAAACTCTATAAAAAATTAGAATTTTTCTTTTTATTAATTTTATCACATTCAGCATTAAATCAAAAAGTTGAGCCAAACTCTCCCCATGATCGCATTCTCATTTAAGCTTAGGAAGTTTCCACCTTCTGGAAATTATTTTAATTAATTTAATATTATCCCAATATTTTAGATAACGAGGCAAGAAGGCATGTTAAAAAGTAATAATCAACAAAACATAAAGCAAGAAATTGGTGGACTTAAAATTCAAAAGATTTGCATCACCACCAAAATTACGAAAATAGTTAAACAAATATTTAAATTAAATGAAGGAGAAGTTGTTAACTTATTTGTTTTAAGTTGGGAAAGAACAAGTACAGGAGCAGCAAAGAAAAGAAAGCCTTTGTATGCCAAATGCCGAAGGAGACGTTTCGAATAAATTTTATTCTAATCGAAATCTAAAATTTATTCTTTTAATAAGATGTAGATGTGCACGGACTTTTGTACATCAAGAACAAATTACAACTTTGAGCCTAAAATAAATAATTATAGGCCTACTTATAAGGATGGATGAATAAATTTTGTCCGAAACGTCTACTTCGGCATTTGGCATACAAAGGACTTTCTTTTCTTTGCTGCTCCTGTACTTACTCTTCACCAACTTGTAACATCAACAGAACTTCTTTCCTGATTATTTGATTTAATCAAAGAATCTACTAGTCATTTGGGTTGCCTATCTTCCAGGCCAAAACAGGAATAGAGTTAAGACCGGTCCTTTTGGTTATATTGAATTCTTCAGCAGCCTAATTATTAATTGGGGGTCAGTTCTCTAAATGTCTGTCTCTTTCTTCCTCTTTCCACAGGCGTCAGACCGTGCGACGGGCCGACCTGTCCTATTTCTTCCGATCGTAAAAACGTATGATAGGGTTGGAGGGAAAGAGTGAGGTCCGCCGACCCCGCATCGCGGGACAAGGCGAGGAGAGAAGAAGAAGAAGTTTATAAGTTTATATCTTGAATTCTGATATATCGGCGGAAACTAAATATATCTTGTCGTAAAAAAATATGGTGTGACAAGCACAGAACACAACTTTCTCTTACCAAAGTTAAGAGAAAGTTGTGTGCTGTGCGACCAGTGACACCAGATTTTTAACTATAGTAATAAAATACCTCCAAATATGAAAAGATATATATCGACATTTAATGAAAAATTTTCAGGGTCATTATATAGTCTAGGCCTAATATTTAAAATTATTATTATTATATTAAAATTATTACATAACTATTTAATTCATCCAATGCTTTCTTTTTTTGCAAAACCTTTGGTAATAAAATCACGACTCTCATTTTATCTAGCAAACAAAATATTTTCAAATATTATCCATCTTAATACAAAAACAAATGAGTAATTATGAACTCAATTAAAGTAAAAGGTTAGAGAATAATTTCAAGGCCTCTTTGCATTATTTATATTGTTATTAAACTATTAATCAGAGTAGAACATGGGCAGACAGATAGATGGCTTACATTCTAAGAATGATTTTAATAGAAGAGAGCAAAAGCCCTTCGGTTTTAATTTATAATTATTATATTTCAAAACAAAATGAACGTTGATTAAATCAGTGCCATATTTCCGAAGAGACGGACTAGGTGCGCGCCTGGGGCGGAATATTTTAGGAAAAAAGTAGGAAAGAATTTACAGTAGTAAATTCAAAGGGGCGCTCTCATTGTGGATTTTCTGGATATTAAGCATTTTAATAGAGGTTGTTTCTCCATATTTAAGAAAAACAAGTGCCTGCTTGAGGATTTGTACGCATTCATGGAATACACAAATGAAAAGAATACATAAATATTTCTCTATACATTTCCTATGGGGGAAATCGTAACTTTAAGAATTAATAACTCAAAAATTGGAAGTTCTAGGGATCAAAACCTATTTTTCCCTGAACCAGTTTTTTATGCTGAATACGTATATGTAATTATTACTTTAATACGGCCTTTAGTTCAGGCCGTACTTTTTATGCGTACAGACGGACTGACAGTCATACGACATCTGAGTCTCTGCATAAGCTCTCTCCCACTTAGTACAACGTACAGTGAGAGCCAAAACTGGGGTTGGAGAATAAAAAAAAAATTTAAAAATATTTTACAGGAACACTGTTCCACCAATGGACCAATTGTTTTTACTTATAGTGCAATTGGGCATAAATGAAATTAAAATTAATAAAATAGATATTCTCAAGTATCAATAAAATGGACAACTGTCGATTTTCCCAATCATTCTAACATTAAAATTTTTTAAATAGCCATTGGGCTTGTTGGCCTTTTAAGTCCATCTTGCCCTTTGGCTTTGGATCATCTGTTCAATTAATTAATGGGTACTAAAAGAGAGAAGAGAGAATGGGCATCCGTTTTCCATTGCATTGTTCGTTGACATTCGTTACGTCATCAAAACCAATTCTCTGGCCTTGATTCAATGTTTAATAAAATTCAAAATTTATGTCTAGACGAAATATTATTATGCCATTCAGAAAAACGCCCGTCGGGTTCTCTTTTAATTTCCGATTGTCAAATCATAAAAGATTTCTTTCTATTCACAGCCACGGAATAACTTTTTAAATAAAAAAAAAAAGATAAAATATCATCCCTTGTTAATATGATAATGTAGTAGAAAACCTATTCTTTACTTTAATCACACATATTTTAAGAAGTTTCGGCATAGATAAGTAATTTACTTAATAAATGGTCATAGACAATATTCAATATTTATTAAGGAAAAATTAATAGTGATATTTAAAATAAAAAGATTAACAAAATTATAATTTTATGGTTGGCTTTTAAAAACAAATCATTATTAACAAAGTTGCGTGTGTCTTTCTTTCTCTTTCTCTCTTTTTGTGTTCTTGAATATTCATTCATTATTTAATGATTTAATGAGAAGAAATAAATAATGTTTAACATTTTGAAGCAAACAAGTCTTAAAAAAACAAATTTTTTTTTCAATAATATAGACTAATTATAAGTATAATAATGGTTCTTGCGTAGAACAATGCCTCTCAAGGTCACTGATTTTTCTCGCACTTTGTTTTCCCATAGTAATAAATATTTAGTGTTAGCTCGATTAACGAATGGAATGATTTTTTTGTTAATCGTAAATTTTTTAATTTAATTTTGTGTGTTTGTTGGTGGGAGAGAAGAATTTAATAAGATCAATAAAAAGTGCAAAATTTTATTTAGAATCAAACACCTGCCCTCGGGCGTTGGTGTAGTTGTTAGCGAACTGGCTTTCTGTTCCAAGGGTCGCGGGTTCGCATTCCGTCTCATGCGACAATTTATTTCAATTTAATTGGCTACCAATAAATTGAAATAAATAGAGAAGGGGTCTAAATGTCATCTGATGCCGAAAAAGAACTTGAAATAAATTTAAAAAAAAAAAAGGTACACCTATTCAAGACCTCTTCTTATTTTAAAATCTGGCTAAAAATTTAAAAATCACTTCTAGAGATGTACCAATTAAAAAAACATCAAGATGTTTATTTTATAAACGTAATTGACTATTTAATTTTTATTTTCAGTTGTATGAATGCGGGGGGGGGGGGGTAGGTTGTAGAGAGGGATACGCTAGCTCGTTGAACTTGGATTATTGGTTGGGGGTTTGAACTTTATAAACTCTTCATTTATCTGCTATATAAAATCCTTTCTTACTTTATGGAAAAACGTTAGAATGAATTTAAGTAAAATCGAACATATTAATAAATGTCACAGTAATTCAACATTAAAATATTGTGACAGCAGCTTTTATTAGCTTTATAGAATGAAAAAAAAAATTCGTATTCATAGTATGATGTTTGATTTAATGTCTGATAGGATAGAACTTTGACTCCTGAATGTTTAGTCCCTCTTTTCTATTCCCATATTATTTTCACCTAATCTATATATTCCATTATTGGTAAATAAATACTTATCGAATTATTGTAATTTTCAATCGATTTTGCGCCAAAACTTCAAATAAAGTTAATTTCAGTAATGGTTCAGTTTAAATTTTGCTGGTGGCCTAGTCTACACTCTCAAGGCGTCAAGATTTTTAAAATAGTGTTTTTCTAATTTCTTTCAAGAGTTGGTGTTAAAACTTATTGAATTATCTTTTAAAGCTTGACAAAATACCATCTTATTTTCAGAAAGTAAAAATCATCTGAATGGAAAGAAAAATCTCTTTAAGCCTAAAATTATTTAGCATATTGATCTTAAAAATTTAAATATTGAAATTTAAAAAATTCCATGACGGATTTTAACATAACGATATATGCGAAAGGATTGTATTGAAAGGATTTATTTGGCCTCTCCTTTGGATCAACAATTTTGAAATGTCAAACTTTGCCAAATCTTTAATAGAATGAAATTAATTAAATGTTATTATGTCAAAAAGCATAAGCACTAAACTGAAAAGTTTTGCATTAAAATTAGCTTATCATTCTTATAAAAATAGGCTTTAACATAAAATAAGAGGTTTTCTCCCTTCTACAGTAAAATAATAATTAATCGAAGGCTAAAAAAATATATTAATAAAAACGTGTCTTTAATTTATTCATCATAATCAATGTCGAAATAATATCTAGATCTTGGATTTAAAAAAAAATGCTCAGATCATCGTGATCAACTCCCAAAGCTTCGTAACTTTATCATTCTCGTATAAAATCGAAAATGATTTAACATTTCGTTCGTTGTGGCTGAGTCTCAAATGCCCCTGACTGGCTGACTGGCAATTCTTATCACAAAGGCCTGTTAATGGACTCTAATAGGAGATTCCCCGCGGGGCTCAGCTGACGAGGGCATTCGGGATTCAATTGGACCTCAATCAACGGCCAGAACAGTTACCGGTTCCAAATCAATAAATCCCTCCAATTACCGCTCTTACATGTTGCATTTTAGCAGCTTTTTGTAAATCATATTGTTTTATTTTTCTTGAGGGTGTGCTACACCCGCCATTATAAACCTTCTAACATACTCGAATAAAAAATCCAGAATAAATATTGGCAATTTTAATGTTGAGTTGCATATAACTTTTGACATATTACCAGTTAATTTTTTCTTCTTCTATTGGAGATTATATCAAGTTGGATTTTAGAGATACATTTACATCCGCGTATATTGGATCACCTTTATATTAGGAGATGGAGTGAACCCAAATTAAAGAAAAAAAAATGGTAAAAAAGTACAAAATGAATACAACAAAAAAAAGATCAAAAACAATGAAATATAATCAAAATTTAGGAAAAAATATTTCTTCTAGTTCAAAAAAAAAAATCTGGTGTATCTGGTCGCACAGCACACAACTTTCTCACACCTTCGAAAGTTGTGTTCTGTGCTTGTCGCGCCAGATTTTTTGTGTCGTTTTGAAGCCGTACAAACGGAGGTTTACTTTGACTTTAAAACCTTTTTGCAGATTGAGATGCAAGGTAAAGAAATAAAATAAAATTTTATTTGTCAAGATTTCTGACATATATTTAGTTTCCTCCGATATATTAAAATTCAAGATGTAAAATTATTAACGAAGGAAAATATTTATTTTTGATGAAGCTCAGAAACCTTCTTTACAATTTTCAATAGAACCAGTAGGTTCAGCCAACCACTGAAGAAGTCCTACAGCAAGTGGACGAAATATTGTCTGGGGTCAAATAAAGTTTTGTTTTAGAAAACTTTTTGACTTGTAATTTAACCTACTGGTCCGAATCCTATTGGAAAATATTTATATTTTGTTACCATGGCAACCATTTCTTTTATTTCCTAGGAAGTACTAGTAAAGTATGCTTCAAATAATTTTCAGGGCAAAATGAGAATATACATTTTAAAGAGCATCTAAAAAATAATTGATTTTGGAATTTTAATAAAAATCGTTCGATGACTTGGCTTCATCGGATCAAGAGAGACATGACCGAGCTTTGCCTGTCGGAGACAACAGCATTGGATAGGGGGGGGGAGGAGAAGAGTAAGGTCCGCCGACCCGCGCCGCGGGATTAATAATGGCGAGGACAGAAGAAGAATAAAAATCGTTCGAGCGAATTTTGAGAAAATCGAAAACAACTGAAAAAGTGCTTCAAACAAAGGCCGGGATATTATATATATTCTATATATAGCTAAAAGAAAGTAAAAATTGTGTGTTTAGCAGGTTGTTATGAAAGGCGCTTTCATTGTTAAAGAGAAATTTTATTTATAAATATAAGAATATTTTTCTACAACAATCACGGGCGCTTTTCATGGTAACTTATTAGCATCAGAATTTTTTACGCTCCCTAAAAAATATTGATTTATTTGAAAATATGAACGCCCACTTCACCTATTACTGGGTACGTTTAAAATTCAAATCATCCTCTACATGATCGTATAAAATTTTTTAAAATTTGAATTAAATTTTTAATTTCAGTCTCCCTTCTTGAATAAAATGATAAGATGGAGGCGGAAAGCTGTAAGTAATTTTGAATTTAAAATTTTAAGTATGGAATATAATATTTGTTTTATTTTAAGCATTGGCGACCTGAAAAGGGCCTTCTCCACAAAAGGCCCAGGCCTGCTCATCTGCCATGGGCTTCGACGGAAAGACCAGCTCTTAGCGCGGCCCCTAAGAGAAAAACAGTTGAGTACATTCTATGAAACATTTCATTCAAGTCCTAATTAAAGGGCAAGATGGCGTTGTTAATATTTTTTCATTTTTTTTTAGCCAATACAAGAAGAGGGATTCGATAAAAAAATTAAATTAACTCCCCCTGATTATATAAGTGTAAGTTTGTAAAGGCCATTTTTTAAACCTTTCTCCTTAAAAATTTCTATGAAAATTATTAAAAAAAAAAAGAAGTAACTAATAAATATTTTTGGTTATATTCCAGATCGAAATTCCAGAAGAGGAAGAGGAGACTAGAATTTATCCTCCAACAGAAGAATCTTTTGAAAACTTCCCGGCTCAAGTAAGTTTTTTATAAATATTTTATTATAAATTCTATCTCTTTATTTTAACTATCTATATTTCTTTTCAGGACTACAACAATCGGTGCTTTCTTTATTCGTCAGGATTAATTTGTTTTTACATATTTTTAATCTTCCTTATAATTTTCGGAATCTTTATTTACAAAATCATTGACAATGAAGTGGAGGACATAATCGTAAGCACAATTTTTATATAATTTTTCCAAGTTCTTTTACAGTATTTGACCCGGCTTCTATTTATTCCCAATAAATTGTTAGTTAATTTAAATGAAGATTAAAGCAAATTTTATATTAATGACTCGAGAGCGGAAAGTCTCTTATTTTCGGAAAAAAGTCGTTCGTTTTTAGCTAAATAGTGGACTAAATATCTGTTTTTGGCAAAAAAGTCGATGTCAATTTTAAAAATTAATAATATGCGAAAGTAAAAGAATTAGAGAGCATATCTCTCGATAACCGAAATATGGCAGTTCTTTAGAATTTAATTAAATAAATAAAAAAATTTAATTTCATTAGGGCAAAAGTAAAAGTCTGGTGTGATAGTCGCACAGGACACGACTTTCTCTTGCCTTCGGTAATTAAA
Source organism: Euborellia annulipes (assembly GCA_023213315.1). Lineage (NCBI taxonomy): Eukaryota > Metazoa > Arthropoda > Insecta > Dermaptera > Anisolabididae > Euborellia > Euborellia annulipes. The sequence continues at coordinate 12,875 of JAKCPI010027322.1, forward strand.
GTGTTCTGTGATTCCACACCAGATTTTTTAAGTCGACATATATTTAGTTTCCGCCGATATATTAGAATTCAAGATGTAAAAAATCTCCAAATGGTATAAATAAATGTTCCTGATCCCCTAATATACCGTATATAAATAATTTTGTATCGTTAAAGTCTATATGGCCTAAGATGCCGAAAAGACTAAAAAAAAAATAATAAACGGGCCTGTGGCTCAGGGCTAAATTGAAATAAAAAGGGACAAAGTCTAAATGGGCTCAGATGGCGAAAAAGGCCATAAATAAATTTTAAAAAAAGCACATTATATATTAAAATATTTGAAAAAAGTCGGTCATGAAAGTCGTTTTTTTCAAAAAAAGTCTTTCAGTGGCAAAAAAAAACGCAAAAAAGTCGCAAAAGTCGTTTTTGAAAATCTCAAAAAACGTTTCTTTTTGTGAGATTGTCAAAAAAAAAAAACGTCATCGAGATCGAAAGGCTTATGAAAGCATTTATTTTGGCTGAACCTGGCCTAGGATTAAGATCATCCTAGCAACCTCCGATTCTTATCTATTAATGAATATCCCATTAACAAGAAAAATTTTTAATTTTAATTAAGATACCTTAATAAATAAATAAATACATTTTGTTTTAAGATCTGCTATAAATAGTATAAATCCCAATTTATTTTGAAAAATTTACGGCTTGAAAAAATGACAGAAAAGAAAGGGTATGGACCAAAAAAATGTTTGGCTCTGAACTCCTTTCTTTCTAGATTAAGATAAAATTTGCATTTATTCATTAAAATTACTCTATCTACTAAACTTTGGGCTGTGATATCATTCTCCCCTCTCTCCTCCCTTCTTCCTTGTTTTTATATTTAGTAGCTCTATAAATTTCGCAAATTTTCTTAAATGTACTTTTTTCTCTTTCAGACTACCATTTTTTCGAACATTGTTTTTTGAAATTTGAAGCCATCTCTTACATTAGTATTAGTTATTTTTAGAATTAGTATTCACAATTTTATGTATTCGATTTTTTTTTTTTGATTTTTTTTCAATAAAATTGAAAGTAGTTTAAATTTTTTTTAATTTAAATTTACGATGGCGAAATTAATGGTGGGGCTAGCCGCACAATACACAACTTTTTCTTACATTCGATAATTGAAAGTTGTATGACGTGTTGTCCATTCAATATGCATTAATAAAAAAATCTGGTGTGACTGGCTTCAGCACACAACTTTCTCTTATCATTCGGCAAGAGAAAGTTGTGCACCTAGTTAGTCACACCAGAATTTTTGTGTCGAAATATATTTAGTTCTCCATTGCACCTAAGTTCCAAACTTGACCAAGCGATCCATAGATGACGTTGAGCTACAAATGCTTCCACATCAGTAAAGTGTACTTCAAACAATTTTCACGAAAAGTTTTCTTTTTAAAGAGCATAAAAAAAATAGTTGATTTTTGTAATTCAATCAAAATCGTTGGAGTGAATTTTGAGAAAATTGAAAAAAAAAAAACTGAAAAAGTACATCAGTAAAGTATTAGTAGGCAAGGGCGTCCGCAGGATTTTTTGCAGGGGGGGGGGGGGGCAAGTCACTTCCAGATAAGTTAAAAAAAACGTATTTTGATATTAATAATGTTATACATCTCTTATGCCCAATTGCACCGCACAATTTAAGTATAACTTAAAATAAAGTATCAGCAACATGGCAACGTTGTAAATTTTAGTGATATATCTGCTGATTTATTTGTGATTTAATATTATAAGACTTAAACGATACTGTTATTTATTAATAAATATATATTGGGGGTCCTGGCATCTTTATTCACGCCATTTGGGTCTTGAAACATGATTTTATTTTCAATCAGAGAACGTGTTATCTTAGCAACGAGCGTGGTTAGCAACGGATGACAATGAAAGTTTGTTAAATTTCATACTTAACCCCCAAATATTTAAGCCCTCGATTTCGGGGGCTTAGCAATGACTTAAGCTAAAAAACAATATTGATAATATAATATTAATTAACTAATAATAATACATTTTTTGGATTCGATTTAGATTTTTCTTATAAAAAACATGAACAATGTGAACTATATTTTCGAGGATGATTACTATATTATATTTGAGGAGGGTCTGTCGGTCCATCCGTCTGTCACGCTCTGACCAACTTCCCGTTGGAATTTTGAAACGAAATTTTCCAGTCTTATATTAGTAGAGCTGTGTTTTTCAATCTTTTTGAATTTACAGGTTGAAAAATTCTGGCGATTCTCTTGGTTCATGACCGACAAAAAGATTGTAAATCAAAAGACTATGTAAGTTATATGATTTTCTCTATTTTGGTACCTATTTCCCTTCTCCATGAAATTATGTTTTTATTATCGTGTAGAACTTTGCCTTTTTCCTTTTGCCGCCTACCCTCCGTGTAGGGCTTCGCCACCCCCTAGGGGTCCCGACCCACAGATTGAAAAACACTGTTATAGAGTGACAGATCGTTATTAATATTTATATATAGTAGCCTATATATAAAATTGCTATTAATTAATCAAAAATCATGAAAATTAATATTTTGTTTCTGATTTTCTCATTTTTCTGAAATTAATATTTATAAACAATATGTATTTAATTTAGTTTATGATTATTAAAAAGAAAAAATTATTAAATTAAAAATAAATCACCAGAATATCACTAAAATTTACAACGTTGCCAGGTTGTTGATACTTAATTTTAAGTCATACTTAAATTGTGCGGTGCGATTGGGCATTAGTATTTAAAGCTTTCTCATATACTGTGAAAGGTTTTTTTGTATTTTTTTTTGTTTTATACATTTTTTTTTATCATTTTAATTTTCCAGGGGGGGGGGGGGGGAAGTGCCTGGTTGCCCCCCCTGCGGACGTCCATGCTAGTAGGCCTACTTTTTGGCCGATTTTGTTCAAAAGCATATTTCCAACCCTTGTGTGGGGGGGGGGGGGTGCTTAACTTAAATATAACATTTCAACCTCCTATCTCTTTTCGTTCCTGAGATAATTTCTTCACAGACAGACAGACAAATTTGCGTCACCGATTTTTATGGACTCAGGGTAACTCAAAACGTATACTAGGGGTATATCCATCAAAATCTCGACATCAAATTTTTGACATAATCGCAATACGTTCTCTCTATACAATTCATATATAGGGTAATAGAAAGTAAAAAAAAAAACTTCGCGACAAATTGGACTATAAATTGAGTGATTTGTTATACAAGATAATAGTGCAAATTATTTTTTAAAAAGAAGCTGCTAAAAGGTCAAGTGAATAGATTCGATTACATTCGTGACATGATGTCGATTGTGCAATGATTGAGATGTTCAGTTAAGTTATCTATTATTAATTATATTTGTAATAAATTTTTTTTTTACTGCCTATTGTGTCAAAAAAAATTTTTTTAGAGAAGGAATCGTCAGCCCCGATTTGCTCTTTCCTTAAAAACATTTAATTTCCTTCGTGATTTTAATTCATTCGATTATTACTATTTATTCAAAATGCAAAAGAAAATCATGCGAAAGAAATTTAAAATACGCCAACTTTTTGAATTTCTCATCTAAATATAAAAATAATTTAAATCACGAAATTCGTGCGGTAAAAAAATTTTACAATATAGATCAAAAAAAAAATATTTTTCTT
>JAKCPI010027323.1:0-83171 GCA_023213315.1 Euborellia annulipes
ATCTATATTATAATAAAGCTGAAAAGACGTTTTTTGATTAAGGTACTTCTAGACCACCTAGAGATATGGGGTTTTTTGCATTCGATTCAGAATCCTCTAAAACCAAATAGAAAAATCCAAAATCTTAAAAAAGTTGCACCACTTTTTTTTAAGAGGGGAAAAACTCATTTTTTTCGATGTTTTTTCAAAAATTTCACGATATTTTTTCATTTTTTCACTCATATCTTCTAAACGGTTAAAGATATCTTCAATATCTGAATTGGTCAATAATCTGCATTAAATTTTGAAAATGACAAACCTCTTTTAACTATTTTTGAGGTTTGTTTACACATATAAATAATTCGTGCAAAAAGAACCTCATTTTTGATGATTTTGCCGCGGCTTCAGTTCATTTTCATTGTTTTTTTGCTTCAGTATTTATTGTCCAATTTCAATAATTTTTTTTGCGAAATGTTCCTCACATCCTATACTTTAAGTCAGGTAAATTTCATTTTTTTTTATCAACCCCTTCTATTTAATTTTCAAGTGTGAAAAAAAATAACACGAAAATTTTCATTTTTTGAGATGGTTTTTAAACATCTGTGTCTTTAGACAAGCTAGACAATTGCGGTTTTTTTTATTTGATTCAGTACCATCTGCTGACGACTAGAAAAATCCAAAATCATGAAAAAGTTTTACCCCCTTTTTTTAAATTACAAAAAACTCATTTTTAGTCGATTATTTTTTTACATTTTTGGCTATATTTTTTGAATGATAAGAGATATCTTCAATCTCATATTTTTGTATTTTTCTACATTAAATTTGGAAAAGAATGAGACTCTTTGCACTATTCTAAGGCATTGTTTAGCGGCTGTGCAACTTTTGCCGTATGATACAAAATTTTTTTTTATTAATTTTTTTCATATTCATGGCCATATTTTTTAAACGATTATCAATGTCTTAGATATGATTTACTTTTTATAATCTACATTAAATTTCCTATAAAACGAGCCCGGTTTGGATCTGATAAGTCTCTATTTAAGTTCTTTAAACTTTTTCTAAAAATGGAAGAAATTTTTATTTTTTGTTTGTTTGTTTGAAGAGTTTCTTTCAATTTTCGGCTATATTTTTTGAATGGTAAGAGATATCTTAAATCTCATAATTTTGTATTATTCTACATTAAATTTGGAAACAAATGAGCCACATTACAGCATTCTCAGACATGGTTTAGTATACTATCTATTCGTCAATCACGAGACAAACTTTTAAGTAGTTATTTTTTTTCCGAGATATTTGTATACAATTTTAGCTATATCTTTTTAATGATATAAGATATCTTGGATATCCAAAGATTTTCACATTCTAGATTAAATTTTGTAAAAAATGAATACCATTTCATTTAATTCAGACATTGCTTAGGGTATTTAAAACCACTTCTAAAATGTAAGAAATTTTTTTTTGTTTGATTGCTCTGAATGATCCACATTGCAGTATTCTCAGGCATGGCTTAGTATCTAAAATGAACGAAATTATAGATTATTTCAATTTTTTCTTTAGATATCTTCAAAACATAGCAAAAAAATCATTTTCAACTCATTCCCTCATAGAGCCTTCCACGACCACAACATTTCATTTGGCTCATATTCTTATTTTTTTTTTACTTAGCGCCGGGTATTTTTACCATTCTTCAGACCCGGAAATTTTTCAAACCCTCCCGTACCGACGAAAATTTAGTGAATGAATGAATGAATGTCTAGGAATTTTTTTTTTTTTTTAAACATTCACACTTTTTTCTCATTCACACTCACATTCACACAGTCTTTTCGGCAACTTAGGCCATTTAAGACTTTGACGATGTATGATACCCCCTGAATCATACATTGTATAAAATTTCTTTTATTTAATAAAAGGTTTTAAATAATCCATCAAATAAAAAAAAAAAAATTATTTAAAAATATTTAATTTTTTTTACATATTTAAATTTATAATAAAAAATAAACTTTTTCAGATGTCAGAAAAAAGAAATATTTTAAAATTGTTTATTTTTAACTTTGCCCATCAACCGTAGGTTGAGGTAAAGTTAATGTAATCGTAAAAAAATCGAAATTTTTCTGAAGCTGCCAAAATGCGTTTTGAGGTCCCGTGAAACCATTTAAGTAGTTTTTCGAATCATGTCTGTGTGTGTGTGTGTCTGTGGTAAATTTTTTCGTCAACGAAAACTCAAAAACTATTTGTTCAATTGTTTTGAAATTTTGCACCCATAAACTAGGGGTAGAGGCCAAGAAGTGAAAAGCTTTTGCTAAACATCGGACCATTAGAGGGGGGGGGGGCAAATATTTTTTCTTACATAACCTATACTTTTTTTTATATATTCAGAAATATTCAGAAAGTAAAATTTCTTCTGAGTAAAATGATATATAATATGTATACCATCGGACCATTAGGGGGCTCTAGGGGGGAGGGCAATATATTATTTTCTTGAATAGTGGGTGTGCGCTCGGCTTAGTCCGACCCTTCATTTTTTAATAGGTCCTTGCCCGTCCGATTTCATTTGCATCCCCGTCCTCCTAATCAGTTTATTAAAGTGAAATTTAGACTTGCTACCCGCCCATAATTTTTTCATGGTCTTCAAAACCCACAGGCCGGGCAGGGCGAATATTCAATTATTTTAAACTTGATTCAGTGTATTTTCATTTGGGCAAAAACCATATGGGCTTTAAAATTAAGGGGAAAACTACTGATCACGTCCCGAGACGCCGCCCGCCAGGGTCAAGTTGGGAATGGCGCGGCGAAGCCGCGCCTTTCCAACTTGTAGTTTATAATTGTATTAAGTTAATAATTTAATTACCAAAAATAATAAATGAATGACTTTCGACTTGAGCAGTTTTTCACGTAATATAGAACTGGCAACATTGCATTCATCAACTATCTATTTTAAATCTTAAAAGCCTTCAATTTTATTTTATTTAATATATTACAATGTTTAATGCAAATCAGTTTAAACACAATGGACGATTTGCGAGAAAAAATATTGTAAAATTGAAAAAAAAAAATGTAACTGACATAGAGATAAGACACTTATGCTATGCGACGTTGCCAGGCTGGTCTGACTCTCGAGAATTCATTATTTTTAAATATTAGCGACTGTCATTTTGGAGAATTTTTTGACTTTCTTGTTAAAATATCTTTAAAAGCGGTCGGCAGAAACTTTTGGTTTTATTTTTAACGTATTCCTCGGAAGTGAATTAATAAAATGTAAGTTTTTTTGTTTTTGTATCATTTGCACAGATGCCTATATAATTCGATATGTGTGCGTTTCGTCGTTATTCCCCATAGGCTACATGTTAAATTTCAATTTTTTAAAAATTAATTACACGATAACCCTGTGTCAGATCTGCTTCAAAATTTTATTTTATACGTATTTGATAGTGATTAATAACATATTAAAAAATTAGCTTTTAATCTACCAAAGTGCTTTAATGTCCGAACAACCTTAAGAGGTGTATGAGAAGAGAAGGGAGAGTATGAATTATTTAAAAATTCTTTTCCATAGATTATTTACATATTTTGAAATTTTATTTCAAACAGCCCATTATTGAAGGATGTGGAATGGAAGTACAGGTAGCCAAAAATATCAATAAAACACTCTCGATTCCCTGTGAAAGTCCAGACGTTTCGGGCAAAATTTATTCGCCCATCCCCATTGAACAATTCTATTGAGAGACAGTTAAGACTGAATTAAACATAGCTGATATTTGATTCTACTTTGTTTTCTATATAATAAAATAATATGATTTGCAATTTTCATAAGTCTAAATACATTTAAGTAATGTCAATGCATCTGAACCTATGAAAATAGCAAATTTCCTTCAAGAACAAAATTTCAAGAAAATGATTTTTTTTATTGAAATTTTAAGATTTGAGCTTAAAGGGCCCGGGCCCCTTAAAGAAAAAAATTTCAAGAAAATGATTTTTTTTTAATTGAAATTTTAACCATCAAAATTATTTTTTATTACAATTTTAAGGTTGGAGCGCAAAGGGCCCGGGTCCCAGGGATATAGCCACGCTGCCCCCCCCCCCCCCCCTGTCTGCGGCCCTGATGATTATAGACACTTAACTCGCTCTCAATAGAATTGTTCACTGAGGATGGGCGAACAAATTTAGCCCGAAACGTTTGAACATTCACAGAGAAACGAGAATGTTTTATTTTTGGCTGCACTTCTACATCTTTCAATAGTATATTTACAACAATTAAATCTCATTATATCAGATTTATTGAAACACTCCTGTGTTATTATTTCGTTTAAAAAATATTTTGCCTGTTTATTTAGTGAAGGCGAAATCTTTAACATTCCTTGCACTCTCTAAAAACATTTTTTTTTTGTCAATATTAGACCTATATGTAAACTTACAAGTACAATATAAATGAAAAAAAGCAGATATAGTTTCTCTGTTTCCCCAATGGTACTTAAAGAAAATATACAATTTCAAACATAAAAAAGACATTCAAGTAAAATTGAATGGCAAAAGTTATATTAACAACAGAAGAATAGAAAAAAAGTTTTTTTAGGCAGGTGAAAGAGTAACGGTAATCGCGGTTAAGAATCTCATTGGAAATACAAGGCAGTCTTAGCTTAGGTAGGTCGTAATCGCCTTCCAAGTGAAAAACCCTAAATTTGTTATGCTTATAACTTGTCTCCCTAATTTTTACTTTCTCTTACCTCTATATATATGTTAATATATATAGAGAGAGAAAGTATTGGTTTCATGTCAAAAATTCGATGTCGAGATTTTGATGGATCTTCACGTTTTGAAGTCCCCTGAATCCAAAAAAGTGGTTTTCGCGACATGGTCTGTCTGTCTGTCTGTCTGTGAACATAATATCTCAAGAACGAAAAGAGCTACGAAGTTGAAGTTTAAGTTAGGCACCCCCCTGGGACGTGACACGAAGCTTTTCAACAAAATTGGCCAAAAAGAACGAAAAGAGCTACGAAGTTGAAGTTTAAGTTAGGCACCCCCCTGGGACGTGACACGAAGCTTTTCAACAAAATTGGCCAAAAAGTACTAGTACTTTACTGATGCAATTTTTCAGTTTTTTTCGATTTTCTCAAAATTTGCTCCAACGATTTTTTTTAAAATTCAAAAATCAATTATTTTTTAGATTCCTTATAAAATGTATATTCTCATTTTGTCATTGAAATCTTCTGAAGACCACTTTACTCTTGTGCTTCATAGGAAAGATAGGAGAAATGGTTGCCATGGTAACAAAATATAAATATTTTCCCATACTTATAAATTTTACATCTTAAAATCCAATGTATCCTACTGTCGGAAACTAAATACATGTCGACACAAAAAATCTGGTGTGACAAGCACAGAACACAACTTTCGATTACCGAAGGTAAGAGAAAGTTGTGTGCTGTGCGCCAGTCACACCAGATTTTTTTTTTTTCAATCATTTTAGCAATTTTTTTTTTCGTCAAATAACTCAAAAGAATTAAAAATTTCATTAATAAAAGTTATAAAAGATCATATTTCACACCGAAAACTTTTATACTAGAAACATTTTTCTTGTGAGTCAATAATTAATGGGAATAAAAATGAAAAACTTCCGTCTATATAAAAACTTTAGTTTGATTTTTTTTTTTTTTTAACTATTTAACCGTAAAATTTACTATATTATTAAATTATGACAAATAGGCATACTATTAAGGAAACATTTACTGCACTCAATATTAATCAATATTTCTTGAATTTACTCTTTCATCAGTTTTTAAGACCGACTTCTTATATGATCGCGAGATAAAATATGGGGATTGACTTCCCCGAGACTTTCTCGTATATTCTTTTGGAATTACGTCTGGGTGTGTGTGTGTGTGTGTGTGTGTGTGAACACGATTGCTTAAAAACCAAAGCAGCTAGATCGATGAAATTTGGTATATGCTCCTTACACTAAAATTGTAGATTTCTATCAACTTTTGGAGTAAATACGTCACTTGGAAGTAGTACTTTACTTAAAAAGTTTTTTCAGAAATTTTGAAATTTTCAATTTTTTTCTTATATTATGATAAAATACTCTATTTTAAAAAGTTTTTATTCTTTGACATTTTTTCGAAAACTGAATAGTTTTTGAAATAATCACAGAAGAAATAGAAAATTTTCGTTAATTTTGATAAAAAAATCAAAACAAAATCATACAGGTGTCATTAAAAAAAGGGTAAATATAAGCAAATGAATTTGTGAAACAAAACAAAGCTGCTTTGGTTTTTAAGCAATCGTGTTCACACACACACACACACACACACACACACACACACACACACAGACATAATGCCAAAAATGGTTTTTTTGGACTCAGGGAGGTCTAAAACGTGGAGAAACATCAAAATCTCGAAGTCGAATTTTTTTACGATTACATAACTTTCTCTATACGAGAAAGTAAAAAAAAGGTATTAAGTGAAATTAAATTGTATAACAAGGGTCACGGGTTCAGATCCCAGGCAGTTCGATGATTATATTTAAGCCATTTGGATTTGGGAGCCAAATGGCTTAAATAAGAATATCTGGACCTGGGGGGAAGTATGGGAAAATATTTATATTTCGTTACCATGGCAACCATTTCTCCTATCTTTTCTATTGAGTACAAGAGTAAAGTGGTCTTTTTCAATGGCACAATGAGAATATACATTGTAAAAAGCATCTAAAAAATAATTGATTTTTGAATTTTAATCAAAATCGTTGGAGAGAATTTTGGGAAAATCGAAAAAAACTGAAAAAGTACATCAGTAAAGTACTAGTACTTTTTGACCGATTTTGATTAAAAGCTTATTTTCACGGTCCAGAGGGGTGTCTAACTTGAATATAAAATTTCAACCTCCTAGCTCAATTCCTTCATGCTTTAAATTGATCTCAGACACACACACACACACACACAGACCATGTCGCGAAAACACTTTTTTGGTTTTAGGGGACCTTAAAACGTGTATATCCATCAAAATCTCGACATTGAATTTATGACATGAATCCCAATATTTTCTCTTTCTATATATTTATTACATATAATTATACATAGGTAAGAGAAAGTAAAAAGGGAAAAATTATTCACCTGGTACATCTGTTTTTGAAATTAGAGAAGTATTATAAAGTTATAAGCGTTGTCTTTTCCCTTTGACGTGGCTTCTTCTTTATATTTTGATTTGAAAGGTATTAGCCGGAACCCTTGAGCTGGAACGTCTTCTACCCTTCACAGTTTCAGAATATTTTGATTTCCCAGAATGAAGAGATTATAGAAATGAAATTAAGGGAGGAATATAATTAATTAAAATAAACTTTATCCTAAAAGTTCGATATACAGATCTTTTATTCTTGATTGTTGAGGATTTTGGATCATTAAATTTATTCAAAAAATTTTTATCCCGAAGCAAACATTTCTTAATTTAGACGAATGATAATCAATTTTATGGATATTTATTTCTAATATTTGCAAATATTTTCCTACGTCACACAAATCACCTTCCCTATCGATTAGCCACACACACAAAGAAACACCTTCCTCTTAACAGTTAGTGTGCTCTGAGCCTACTTCTAATTTGCATCTTTTTCGTTTTAAAAGGCAATGTCTTGGGTTTAATTAAGATACTTTTATTGCATCTGTCCTGTGCTGATAGTGAGATCTCGCATACTAATGTTGCAACGCGCAATATAATAAAAATAACAACATGTATACAAATTAATTTAACAAGACAAAAAAGAGTGTGCATGGGAATTTTTAATTTTTAAAATGTTATTCAATTATTAACTTTATTATATTTAATAGCCACCTTACCATGAAAAGAAGCGCTCTTTCTCTCTCTCTCCACCCACCCTAGATTTTAACTACTAAAAAATAGATATATTTAATTAAGATCCAACTATTTAAATAAGCAGTGGCGCAACAAGTATTTACTCGTGGTTTTATTATGGTTAATAATTTTAAAGACAAATGAGAAAAAATTTTTTTGGATCAAATTAATTAATTTAGAGGTAGAGCCTTGTTTGAAAAGGATGGAATTTTTTCAACCAATGCTCAAATATACTGTTCATTAGCCAGTCAATATATCGTTTAAGATAGCAAATTTGCCAGATATGTTTGTGCTTAAGATTGGGCAAAATTGTACCCCTGGAGTTCAACTAGGACCTCTATGCTTTCGCGGCGTGTTGACTACCCTTATCCTAGTTTTAAACACTAGGTGATATATATATTTCAAAATCTTCAAAATATTAATTTTTATTATTACAACTTTTAGATCCAATTTTGATAAAATCGAAAAATATTTAAAAAGCATACTAGTAAAGACCTAGTACTTTTTGGACGAGTTTAGTCAAAATCTTCTAGACGTCTACGAAAGGTGTACATAGCTTAATTATAAAATTTGAGTATAGAGAGATTTGTCGATTTTGTTTTTTTATTAACCTACATTTTTTGATATTTCACTTGAAATTCATTAAATGTATAGTGAAAAAAATTAAAATTCAAGTTAATAAGGAATTCAATCCTCTCTTTTAATGGCAATTCTAAGAAAACAAAACATTAAAACAGACATTAGCAATAATAAGCAATAAAATCTCTTTCGGAGAAATTGAGATGAATGTTTTGATATTTTAACTGGAATAATTCATTCGGAGAATTTACAATTTTTTCACAATAAATTTAATGAATTTCAAGTGAAATATCGAAAGGGAATAATAACTTAAAAAGGAAATATCTCTTGATGCTCAAATTTTATACTTACGCCAAGTTCCTCTTTAGCAAGCGCTTCGAGGATTTTGAGTATAATCGGTCAAAGAATACTATTATAGATTTTACTGATGTACTTTTTGAGTTTTTTAATTTTATCTAATTAGAATGTTTCAATTAGAGACTACAGGATTCCACACCTATAGTCTGTACGTCTTAAAAATTCCGATTTTGAAATATAATTATATATCTATAAATATATGAATATAAATTTATATTGTGATTTAATTTTGTATCTATTTAGTAATTTAGTTATTTCACTTGACGTAATTTACCCTAGGGCTATGCTCTGAGATTTCATTTACAAAATTAATGGAAATTATATTAATTTTATACATTGAATTATTTATTTAATACATCCATTTTACTGGTTCGTCGGAAAGAGAGAGAGAGAAGCCCGGTTGGACATTTTCAAATAGCTAATCAACGTTTGACCCACGTGGCAATATATAATAAATTTATTCATGAAATGAAATTCATTTTTCTCACTCAATTTATTAATTTAATTATTTATTAAAAAATGATTTTAGTAATAGAATAATATAGCTGAAAGATAAAAAGAAATTGTTTTATAATACACAACATATGAAGTCTAAACTTTTTTTCTATCAAACTTGGAAGATAAAATCTTGATCTATGAGGGTTGTAAAATATTCTCGTGGATATTATTCGCCTATATAGTACGTTGTCAATGATTGGTTCAATTTATCCATTTTTGCCTTCTCTTACCCATATACGTAGAGAGAAAGTATTGGATTCATGTCGAAAATTCGAAGGTGAAAATTTGATAGATAGGATATACACGTTTTGAGGTCCTCTGGGTCCCAAAAAGTGGCTTTGGCAACATGGTCTGTCTGTGTGTATGACAATTTTTTCCCATTCACACTCTTTCTCACACACACACATACACACATGCACACAATCTTTTCGGCAACTCAGGCCTTATAAGACTTTAACGATAACTTTTATTTAATAATATATATCAATTTGGGGTCCAGGCATTCTTATTCTTACACAAATGGCTTATATAAAATCATCGGACTGCCTGGGATCCGAACCCGCGGTCCTTGGTATAGAAGGCCAGTACGCTACCAACTACACCGAGCCCAAGGGATAGAGCTAGGAGGTTGATATTTTGTATTTAAGTTAGACACTTTTCTGGCACGTGACACGAAGCTTTTGAACAAAATCGGCCAAAAAATACTAGTACTTTACCGAAGTACTTTTTCAGTTGTTTTCAGTTTTCTCAAAATTCGAACCAACGATTTTGATTAAAATTCATAAATCAATTATTTTTTAGATCCTCTTTAAAATGTATATTCTCATTTTGAAAATATAGTAGAAATGGTTGCCATGGTAACAGAATATAAATATTTTCTCATGTTTATAAATTTTACATCTTGAATTCGAATGTACCGTCGGAAATTAAACTATTAATAGCCCCATGTCGACAAAAATGATCTGGTGTGGCAAGCACAGAACACAACTTTCAATTACCGAGGGTAAGAGAAAGTTGTGTGCTGTGCGATCATTAACAGCAGATTTTTTTTTTTATTTAAAATTAAAAATCTAAAATTAAAATATAATTTTCATAATTAGTCTACCTGTAATTTATTTAAATTTTTTAAAAAATCTAAAAAAAGAATTTAATTTCTTATGAAAAAACCTTTATAAATAAAAAAAAGACCTTTTTTTTATAAAATGGTAATGATGTTCAACTCAATTAAATCGATAATAATTAATGAATTATTGTCAAATAATGATAATGTATTCAAGTTGTAGAAATTAGAAAATTAATGAAAAACTTTTTTTTTTTTGAACGAATTTCTTTCAAGTCTTTTCAACTAGGTTGATTAAAACAAAAAAGACAAAGATCGATGATTTTTTATTTAAATTTAATTAGTTGGTTAGGGTGGGGAAAGAAGATGTTGTTTAATTTCTCTTAAGACGTTTAGCTATTAATAGAGATGTGGAGAGGGTGGAACAAATTTCAATTAGTAAATAGGTCCTTTAAGATTACAAAATGAATCTTCCCAACCATCTGCGTCATCTTTATCCTCACCCCCAGATTCTCAATCTCTCTCTCTCTGTCAGATTCCCTTTTATTATATAGTATATAATACACGCGACCTTTACGGCTTATTTTAAATTAAATGTCTTTTTTCTCCCATTTATTATGGTATACATACTTTAAAGAAAAATTTAATATATTTTCTATTATTAAAAATATTGGTGTCTTTTCATTTTAAGTTATATAAAGATTAAATTTTTTTTTAATCTTACCTAAATATGAATATATACCATATATATAGAAACTATCGGATTTATGTCTTAAGAACGAAAAGGGCTAGAAAGTTGAAATTTTATATTTAAGTTAGGTAATTCCCTGGCACGTGTCACGAAGCTTTTGAACATACATAATAAGCCAAAAAGTACTAATACTTTACTGATGTATATTTTAAGTTTTTCCCAAAATTCGCTCCAACGATTTTGATTAAAATTTTGAAACACTTGTTCTTCAGAGGAAAGAAAGGAGAAATTGTTGCCATGTTTTCCGATGTTTATAAATTTGACATCTTGAATTTTAATATATCGGCGGAAACTAAATATATGTCGACACAAAAAAATCTGGTGTGATAAGCACAGAGCACAACTTTCAATTACCGAAGGTAAGAGAAAGTTGTGTGCTATGTGAACAGGTATACCAGATTTTTATTTTACTCCTTCCACAAAATAATTGTCATTAAATAGAAGGAGAATGGAGTTTTTCATTTGTTTGGATCCTAAAAGTTCGGCAACCCAACTGGCCATTTTATTAATGTATTTTTGAATTAATTAAAGATTTTTGAAAACGAGCAAAACCTTAATTTTTAGTGAGATTTAACTGAAGATAGGTAGACTCTAAACAAAGAGAGAAGGCCCTACAGTTAGTGATATTTATTCCTTTATTAGTATTTCATCCTTGTCGTTTCGGTCCCCATTAGGATCATCTCGAGAACAAAAGAACTGTCAGTATGACTAATAAATTAAAGTTAAATAATTTTCTAGATCTATATATTTGAATAAGATATTAATATTCAATAAATAGCTCGGACGTGTTTAGACATAAATAAACTTACACTTATGTTAAATGACTAATAAAGTTCACATTTCAACTTTTTCATTAATATTAGATTTATACATAGGCTTATAACTCACATTCACACAGTCTTTTCGGCAACTTAGGCCATATAAGACTTTACGATAACCGTTATATATGAGATAATATCTATTGGGGGTCCAGGCATTTCTATTTAAGCCATTTGGTAAAACATAAATTAAAAAGTTGAAATGTTTACTTTATTACTTGTATTGACAGCCCTTATTCTGTCTTAATCGGATCCAAAACCTCAACAAGGGAGGTAATATTAATAAAATAAAAAAAAAGAAATATCATTAGCCCCTCTCTTTTTTTACTCTCCCTACAACTTAGATATATTTTATTAGTTTTCCTAAAGAGGGGTCGGTCGACTTCATTTTCATCATGCTCGAATGGGTTTAGTCGGTCGGATTAATTTTGAAGATCCTCTCACTCCTATTTTAAAACAGCTTGAATGGTCCGTCTGAAGTCGACAATTGTGACATGGTGCGTGCCATTGTGCATGATGCAACAGGGGTAATTAACTGTTGAATTTTTTTTTTTATACCTTACATAAGGTAAAAAACAAAACAAAAAAAATTGCATCCAGATTCAGAGATTTTCAAATAAAAAGTAACAATTACTAAGCTCTCTCTCTCTATATACTTTTTGCCCTAATAAAAGTACTGTCTTAAGAATCGCCTTCTCATCATGATCCAAGTGTCCTTTGCCAAGGGATTAAGAGAAGAGAGGATGTTATTTTTAGTTAAGCCTCCCTAGAGGCATGAAACATTATCAGGTGGAGAAAGAAAAAACGAAAGGATAAACGTGCTTTGAAAGCAACATCTATTCTAAATAATTCATTTCCTCCTATAATAATTTGCAATTGTAATAATAAATTAAATCTATGAATGATTAATAAAAAAATTTGGTGTGACAAGCACAGAACAAAACTTTCGATTAAGGTAAGAGAAAGTTGTGTGCTGTGCTTGTCTCACCAGATTTTTTTCGTGTCGACATATATTTAGTTTCCACCAATATATTAGAATTCAAGATATAAAATTTATTGGTATGGGGAAATATTTATTTTTTGTTACCATGGCAACCATTCCTTCTATCCTTCTTATGAAGTACAAGAGTAAAGTGCTCTTTAGAAGATTTCAATGGCAAAATGAGTATATACATTTTAAAGAGCATTTAAAAAATAATTGATTTTTGAATTGTAATAAAAATCGTTGAAGCAAATTTTGAGAAAATCGAAACAAACTGAAAAACTACATCAGTAAAGACTACTAGTACTTTTTGGCAAATTTTGTTCAAAAGCTTATGTTCACGCCCTAGGTGGGTGTCTAACTTAAATATAAAATTTCAATCCCCTAGCCCTTCCTTCATTCTTTAAATTGAACACAGACACACACAAACAGTTAGACAGACCATATCGCGAAAACCACTTTTTTGGATTCAGGGGACCTCAAAACGTGAAGATCCATCAAAATCTCGACATCGAATTTTTGACATGAATCCAATACTTTCTCTCTCTATATATTAACATTTATAGAAGTAAGAGAAAGTAATATATTTCTTATTAAATACATTTTATGATATATACAAGCCATTTAGAGTTATTTACCCCCTTGACCTTTAAACAAATGATTTTTTTTTTCATAATAAATAATACAAATCGGATAAGAAGTTTACATTACAAACGTCAACTTTATAATATATTTTATTATTACGTGAAAAGAATAAGGCTTAGAATTTACCTTGGCGAGTTAAATGACATGTTTTAGGAATTTGTTAAGAGGGTTGAGAAGAATTAGAAACGACAACAAAACTTCCGTTTATAGCAGTAGAGTGAGTTTGTGAGACTAAACCAAAAACCATTAGAGTATTTTCTCTGCTAATTATATGAAAGTGAAAGGCCTAAGGGCGTAGTAATACTATATAATAGCGTTCAAAATAGAAAATTGTTCAGTGGGAAAATGAAATTGGTGAAAAAATAACATGATTTTGTCAATTCGCGACATTTCTTATCTCTAATTTAGTAATTTTAATTATAAAATATAAGTAGATGGAGTAGATAGAGCCTCCTTCAATTCGAGTATTTTGGAAATAAATTATTGTTTGATTAACATGTTAGTTTGTATGGAAAGAATCAAGTGGACATGTCTTGTGAAGTTACTCTTAAGGAGGTTCAGGAGCGACGTCTAAATGTACTTAAAAAAAAAAAACTAGACTTTTATAAGGAATTTTTCAATGCGGTTTTTTTTAAATGAATTAAATTCATAAGAGATTATTGGGACATCGAGCTATAATTTTTTTTTTTTTTTTTTGTCTTATTAAAAAATTATCGTAATTAATTTTTTTGTTATCAAGCAAATACAAAAAACAATCAGTCCCTATAATCTTTAATTTTTTTTTAAATTCATAAATAAATTTATTGTTATTATTAATCACATATTAATTAAGAAATTTTTAAAATAAGCTTAGATGATTTATTTAAAAACCAACTGTCAAATTAGTTCAGCATTCTTGCAATAGATGGCAGGCTAGTCTAACAGACGATATAGTATTAGCCTATATTTATATATTTTTATGCTTTTATAAAAGATACATAATATATAATAACATTTATAAAGTATTTATTGTTAAAAGATCAATGAAAATCATCCAAATGCATTAAATATTATTAGCTACCATTCTGACATCTCTTGGCAAATTTTTGAATTCCTTGATATTTGGGCATACTTTTTATGACACTCTACGCCATCTTATCGGGAAAAACATGCGTAACTCTCCCGTGTCCTCTTAAAAGTGGGCGAGACATCGTTCTACTTTTCACAATTGAATATTTAATTAAACAATACTCTCTATATATATACATCAGAGCTGGGGTATTACTTTTAGTACTTGAAAAATTCATTCTCGAGAATATCAGGCACTTGTGGCGCAGACTGTACATAGTTATTCCAACATCTTAAAATATTATCTATGGATTAAATTGGGAATAAAAGAATTGGCAGTGGCACTATTTACTTCTTCGGCGTTAATATAGCTCTGCTATTTATTCCGGCAAATTTTATTTTGATTTACCTCTTCACATCGCTACTTTAATTCTCTAACCTTAATTAGAAAGTTTTCTTTTGTTTCTATCAACAAAAATATAAAACCCTAGCTAATTAATATTTATAAAACATTTTGGTTTCATTAAGCAACCCTTATGTATTGGCTATTTCTCCCTCTTTTTTTTATTATTATTTTGTTATCCCCACTTTAGCAATTTTAAGCTTTTTGTTCTTTCGGTTGGTGAAACATGTTGCACAACTAAATAATCCTATCAGAAACGATCGGAGAGTGAACTTTGTTGTGCAAACATCAAACATGGGATTTATTTTGTGCCCAAGTAGAGACTTTTGCCCATATATAAACAACACAGAACACGCACAGCATATAGTGTAAGGGGGGGGGGGGAGGTGTTGGCGTTTTCTTCCGGAAAAGCTTAGTGGCTTACGGCAAACTCTTGTTTTGCCCACCTCTTTTTGTATTCATGTATTTCACGCTCTAGTCAAAGTCTATTAAAATTATAATCAATTCCGTTTTTGTTGTATGGAATATTTAAATGTAACTTTCCGTATCAAGTTAAGATTATTGAAATATAGTACTTTCACAAAAATATAAAAAATTCTAAACATTGTGAGATTTATATCTCTTATATATGGTAGATCAATAGATAGACATGTATAGGATGAATAAAAAGGAAAATTTCAACATATATTTAATTAAGTTGAAGAGAAGTTGCTGTTTATGTTATGGAATGGAAAAGAGCAAGTACAGGTGCAGCAAATAAAGAGAGCCTTTGGATGCCAAATGACGAAAGGGAGACGTTTCGGACAAAATTTTATTTGTCCATCCTCACTCCTTGTTGGCTTATAAACTAATTAGGCACAAAGTTGTCATTGTTGTTGTGGCACGAATTCGTGCACATGTATATTATAAAAACAGGCGAGTGTCAATGTTTCGTGAGAGTCGATAAGATAATTTTGTCCTAAACGTCTCCCTTTCGACATTTGGCATCCAAAGGCTCTCTTTATTTGCTGCACTTGTACTTGCTCTTTGCATTCTATATTTAATTAATTCTATACAATTACAATTATAAATCAATCAAACACACATAAACGAGTAGATCTATTCTTGGACCACTGAAGAGGGTATTATATTCAAAGAACGAAAAACAATACTTGGTTATATGTTTTTCATATTTTGTTACCATGGCAACCATTTCTCCTATCTTTCCTATGAACGAGATGAATGAGTTAATGGCAAAATGAAAATATACATACATTTTAAAGAGCATCTAAAAGATAATTGATTTTTGAATTTTAAACAAAATCTTTGGGCCTAATTTTGAGAAAATAAAAAACAAAAACAAAAAAAACTGAAAAAGTGCATCAATAAAGTACTAGTACTGTGGTCGATTTTGTTCAAAAGCTTCATGTCACGTCCCAGGGGGTGCCTAACTTAAATATAAAATTTGTTCACAGACACACCATGTTGCGAAAACCACTTTTTTGTGGGTTTGTGAATGTGAGTGTGAATGAGAAAAAAAGTGTGAATGTTTAAAAAAAAAAAAAAAAAAAAAAAAAAAAACAGTTTTTTGGTTTCAGGGGACCCCAAAACCTCAAAACCTCGACATCGAATTTTTGACATTAAACTAATACTTCTCTCTCTATATATTAACATATATAGAGGTAAGAGAATGTAAAAATTTAACATAAGTGACAGTATGTTTTCTTGTGGGGGGCCCCCGGGAGATATCTGTCCCCCTCATAGTTAAAAAAGTGAGAAATTTTTTTTTAAAGATTTCTCACTTTAAAATTATCTTGTTAGATAAATCAATATAAATACACGGTCAACTTGCATATTATATTAGGGGAAGTGAGCTTAGGTTGGTTAAATATATATATATCTATGACCAGTTAGCCCGAATCGAGGTATATTGAATATTAATATCTTATTCAAATATATAGATCTCGAAAAATTTTTAACTAAAAAAATTTGTTTGATTTGTATACTTGTTAGAGTTTGATTCCAATAAAAAAAATAAATATAAGGCAAAGTATAAACTTTGTTTTGGAAACAAATTTCAAAAATTCTTCATTAATTAAAAAAAAAATTCTTACCAAGGAGTGAAGTAAATTAAATCAAATATTAAAAGTAAATATACAGTATATAAATAAATAAAGTTAAAATTATAGGCTATTAAATATAAAGACGACATAGACAGCATCTGTCTCATTAAATTTTAACATCCATCAATAAATTTCTTACCCCCCCCCTCTCTCTCTCTCTCCCTCAACCTAATTAATGGAAAAATTCAACTCTTATAAACAAATTAATTTTATGTAAAATATTCATAAAATCCTTTAAGGGACAGAAGGAATTTAATTAATAAAAATTACATAGGCCTATATAAAATTCTTTAGCTAATTAACCTCTCACCCTCTAATGCAGGTTTCGATATTTAATTTTCTCATTCATACATATAGGTGTGTTACCTGCATACTTTTTGTTTATAGCTTTTTTTTTTTTTTTTTTGAAATTGGGATTTTCTAATTATACAAAGGGAGAGAGATGCGAATGGAATGTTCACAATTCCATCAATAGGACTACCCTCATTTAATATTAGAAAATCAGAGGGAACAAATTAACTTTTCCATTTAAAAAAAAAATTCTTCCATTATTAAATTCACAAAAAAAAAAGTTTATTTTATATTTTTTACTAAAAGCTTTGAAAGTTTTACAAATAGGAGATTTAGCTACGAAATTGTTTAAGGTGCGCGTCTCGAAAAGCCGTTAGAACACGATTCACTACCGAGTTACTCTAGGCGGCAAGAGATGGCGTTAGTTTTTCCCATAGGGATGCAAGGGATTTATTTCCTTTCATTTGAAAGATTCCAGCTAATTAATTAAGGGTAAAAAATTAATTATTTTTTAACACAATGATTACTGATTTAATTATCTATAAGATAGAGAGCTCCTTTTTTAAAAATATTTTTTATTTAATGCGATTAATCTAAAAAAAAAAATTTCTTTTTTCGAAAACCAAAAAAAGGGCTTCTATAAGTTGTAGATATTTTAAATAGCTTTAATTAAAAAAAAAATTTGAGGTAGATAACTTCAAAATTGTAGCCGCTGTAATCTCCCAAAATTAGCACCCCGAGACGCGCGCACCTTAATAATTCTATATCATATATCATAAATTTGTTGTCAAATTTTAAAATTTTTTTTATTTAGCCCTATTATTTTTCTCATATATCTTAAAATATCTAATCTTTAATATCGTCACATTTGGTGAGGGGGAGGATAGTGAATTGAACCCCAAGCCTCCCCCTTTAAGTACTCTTACCTCTGAATGTCTAATTAACTCTGCATTATAAATGGCAAATATTAGCTTATATCATTTCTATACAAATATTTACATACACTTAAAAAAGTAATATAATTTTAAAATTCGATCCCATTTTTACTTTTTTTGAATATAATTATAATTTTACTTTTTAATATTATAATAAATTTCGTTATCGACACATAAAAAATTTAATTTTATAGCTATAAATGATACAATTCTAAATAAAAAATTTCAAATTGATTAATAATAGGCTACTGTATTAATATATATTATATAAAAAATAAAAAGAGAGTAAAGAAAAAAAAAACGATATTTGTTTGAAAATGAGAGTTTTCAATTTTAATAATGCTATTTGATAACCATTAGAGTAAAATAAAATCGATATCTGAATAAATATTGGTGAGGTCCGATTAATTCTATTGGAAATTGAATAAATTTCTTTGAATTTCCAATATATGTATGTCTATAGTATTAATAGAATTTTAAATATTTTTAAAATTTTTCCGTCTCAATACGGCTTGTAATTATTAACTAATTAAATGAAACTCACTAAATTGCATTTAATATTAATTTTACCATATGTGGTACTATTATATGAGCCATACTTTATTCTTTTAATGACAAGATGGGTTTTGTCCCGAATTATTTAATATTGAGTAGAAGAGCCTGTTTTGACGTTTCCAAATAGACAGCTAAGCGAATCGGTTGCCTATCTTCAAGGCGGTCTTTGAAAATATTTTTATTTCTTATGAGTAGAGCCCGGATTTTTATGCAGCAAAATATGCAATATATATCAAGTAAATGGCTTCCAATTAAAAGTAAATCATGATTTCTACTGATATAAAACTGATCGTGTTTGAATTTTGGAAGGAAATAGTGTAAAAACAAATAATTTAATTTAATGTAAATAAATATGGTGTGACTGAACGCACCTCATAGCTTCAGTAATTGAAAGTTGTGTTCTGTGCTTGACATACCAGATTTTTTGTGTCGAGATATATTTAGTTTCCGCAGATATTTTAGAATTCAAGATGTAAAATTTATAAACATGAAAAATATTTGTATTTCATTTTCATGTCAACCATATCTCCTATCTTTCTATGAAGTACAAGAGTAAAGTGGTCTTCAGAAGATTTCAAGGTCAAAATGAGAATATACATTTTCAAGAGCATCTAAAAAATAATTGATTTTTGAATTTTAATCTAAATTGTTGAAGCGAATTTTGAGAAAATCGATTAAAAAATAAAATAAAATAAAACGTTTGCCGAAAGATGTTAAAAATATTCAAAAAGTTTTAAATATGCAACTTTATGCAATATTGACCAAATATGCAAAAATATGCAATATAGAATTTGAACCCTAGTTCCAAGGGGGCATGATTCGGATAGAAAATTGGTTTTCCGGGACGCACCTGTTAGCAAATAGAATATGCAATTGCATAGGAATCCGGGCTCTACTTATGAGAATCTCTTTATTTCAAAGCTTTCCATTTGAATTAATCTTTACCTTTATCATAATTACATTCAACAAGTACTAGAAGTTTTTAGTACCCAATAACATTATTTCAATTTTATTACTACTACTATTACATACTTTTATTTTCCTTTGACTATTTTTTCTCTATTCCCTTATTAAATTACAATACTTTCTCTTTATATTCTATACGAGAAAGTAAAAATCTACTCTAATTTTAATTTCCTTATTAACTCTTACATGGTTTAGCTCAATTGAATTGACCTATTACTCAATTGAAATAATTAGTAAATAGCCGCTGATGCCTTTAAAGACCTTAAAAAATCTCTTCCTAGGTCTATTGAATATTTAGAAAACAGAATCCTTCATTCTCTTTCTCCTTTTATATAACAAGAATTAATTTTCTAAATACCACTCAACAAACTTTTATTGATCAAATATTTTAAGGTTCATAAGACATAGCTTGTTTCGCAGTTTATATACGAATCACTTGAGTATATAAGTCAAGTGATATTATTTATCAGAGAGAGAATGGCGTTGAGATGTTCGTTCTCTCTCTCTTTCTCCCTATGATACATTTACTTAACCTCAAGAGGATCGATAGCAGCAGCATCCCAAAATAAAATAAAATATAGCTCCAGTATATATTCAATAAATTCTGGGAATATAGAAAATTCTCTTCACAGCTAATTATCTCTCAAAGTTATATATGATATTAAATAAAAGAGCTTGTTAAATTGTTATAATAAATACTAATTGGTTTTTTTGTAGGCATCAATTCCAACTCTTCTCTCTCTTTTATATATCAAAATTATACAATATTTGTTTGAAAATGAAATATTTCTCTTTCTTGGAATTTTAATATTTTGAATCTTTTTCGTCATTCTGTCGCTATTTATTTATGAATATATTTAAAAATATAAATTCATAAGCATTATTAACTAACACACAAAACACAAATCAACGTACTTGACTAAACTCTAATATATTTATACACCCAACTCTTTTTTTTACCACTGCAGATAAATTTCCTAGAAATCTCCGTGCAAAAATAAAAATCGTGTGAAAAAATACTTGCGACATATGGTAAATTCGGGGATATGTTTCACAACTTTGTATATCTTGTTAGAGAAAACTCAAAAATAAAAAATAAAGTAAACGTGCAAAATAGTAATAATGAAAAAAAAAACAATTTTTTTTTATTGGAACGAAGTTCTTTTCCGCGGCCTATGGTAGGGTGAATTGGCAGAAAACGTCACGTAACAAAAAGCAGCAATAACAAAAATGTGTTACAGCGATCGAGCGCTGGGTACTATATACCGGGTGGGCCAATAGTGCGTGGACGGAAGATTGTGGGACATTTTTAAAGTTTGTTGATCGTGCATAATGTGGGGCCTTTAGGTGTGAACACGATTGTTTAAAAACCAAAGCAGCTAGATGGATGAAATTTGGAATTTGACTTATTAAAAAATTATCGTAATTAATTTTTTTGATATCAAGCAAATACAAAAAAACAATGAGTCCCAATAATCTTTAATTTTTTTTTAATTTAAAAATGAATTTATTGTTATTATTAATCACATATTAATTACGAAATTTCTAAAATAAGCTTAGATGATTTATTTAAAAACCAACTGTCAAATTAGTTCAGCATTCTTGCAATAGATGGCAGGCTAGTCTAACAGACGATATAGTATTAGCCTATATTCATATATTTTTATGCTTTTATAAAAGATACATAATATATAATAACATTTATAAAGTATTTATTGTTAAAAGATCAATGAAAATCAACCAAATGCATGAAATATTATTAGCTACCATTTTGACATCTCTTGGCCTATTTTTGAATTACTTGATTTTTTGGGCATACTTTTTATGACACTCTACGCCATCTTATCAGGAAAATCATGCGTAACCGCTTCGCTCCCGTTCCCCCTTAAAAGAAATATTTCTTGGATTTTAACATTAATGTAGTTTTAGATGGATGTTATTAATGTGAGAGTTGTTATTTAAGTCTTCTGGTTATATTATTGAACTTTCTGATGAAAGACGCTTCAATCTACAAATAGCAAGAAAAGTTTTATTATTAAATTGAATCTTAAATTCAAAATTTTAAAACTAATTTATTAAAATAGTATGAAAACACAGTTGTATTTGTTCTTTTTAGTTTTCTTCGATGTTTATTACAAATATTTAATTTATAAAGTAATTAGAATTTGTTTGTTTGCATCTTAAATTGAAATGTAATGAATGAATATGTGCAAAATGCAAGAATTACTCCAGAAACTAATTAGTATATTTCTCTTTATTTTTGTTACAGATTTCCGTTTTGCCGTTTCGTCTGATTATTTGGCCCTCCTCTGTGCTGACATCACCCACCCTCCATAAAGGTAAAGAACAACTTTTATTATTATTTTTTTTTTTAATTTAATTTTCAATGTTTAACCATAGGAAATTAAAAAAAATATCAATTTATAAACTTCAAAAAAATCAGAAACGCTTTTTATTTTTATTTACTTTATCTCTTTATTTTTCACTGTGCGGTGTTCTGGAAAAAAGATTTCTCGGAGTTAGATTCTTTTTATATTTTGGTTAAAATACACTTTAAATAAATGTATTGAACTGAATTAAAGTCATATTCCTCTAACTATTAATCATCTTTATTATTTTTTTTTTAAATCGCTATAAGCTTATTTGTTATTTAATAAGGCAGATGTTTCGGCCACAGATCCTGGCCATCTTCAGAGCCGGAGGTGAGAATAAATGAAAATTAAATTTTCAGCGAAACATATTTTTGTTTAACAAAAGAGTTATATAAATGTCGCTGAAATTTAAATTTTAATTTATTCTCGCCTTCGGCTCTGAAGATGGCCAGGACCTGTGGACGAAACGTCAGCCGGTACAATAAAATAAATAATTTTGCCTCCATGTGTCTTGAAAATTTTTTTTTTGACTCCGCCTTAAAAATACTTTCAGCCACAAAGACATAACTCACAATTGTTATTTAATGTTATGGATATTTTTATACGACGCCCTATATTTTGTCGGCTATTTCAATTAGTATATATTAAATAGTAAAATCTATCTTTTTAGCCTTTTTCCACTTCTTTCCCAAGCGAGTTTTTTGAACACTGGAAAATTTCTTTTTGATATATATTTTTTTTTAAATTAATGTGGCCAAAAGTTTAGAAACCATTAAGCCATTTTACAATTGCACATGTAATATAAGTTACATACAGTAAATATAACAATAAACATATTTATGGTAAAGGAGATACTGTTCATAGTTGTTGAGAAATTAATTGCTTCGTCATTTATTGTTGCGATGAACTGTTTGTTGTCTAGCTTTGTTAATTCTTGCAGGATGAGATAAAATTCTCTGTAGCGTGTTTAGAATAATTTCTTTCAATTCCACCTTATTTTTGATCTAGAACCGGCTTTCGGTAACTGGAGTCTGAGGGGTATTTATTAAATTAGAAATATTTTGTTCGGTATTATCTTATTTTAGTGACGGAGGGTGCTTGCTCTTTTTGATATAAAATTAAACTTTTATTCTTTAATCATGACAAATTTGTAAAATCATCGTGACATGCATTTTATATTTAAAATCGCAATACTTTCTCTATATATTTCATATATAGGATAAGAGAAGGTAAAAAATAACCAAAACTCAGATTTTTTTTAAGAGCCTGTTTTGACGTTTCCATATATACAGCCAAGCGAATCGGTTGCCTATCTTCAAGGCGGTCGCTTAAAATATTTTTATTTTATAAGGATCTTTTTTATTATTTATTAGCTTTTCATTTTTTGAAAGTTTAGCGTATAAATAATCCCTACCTTTGTCATAAGTACATTTTAAAAGTACTAGAAGTTTTTTTTTAGTACCTACTAGTAACAGTATTTTCAAAAAGTAGGCAGATTCTTGAAAAAATATTTTACAAATTTTTTTAATTTCTTTTCATGTATTCAATAGTGTTGAATTTTTTTTTGAAAACCAGTATTTATAAAATAGTACAGTACAAAAGTACTGGAAGTACTGAGTTCTTTTTTCAGAAGTTCTGTTCTTAAACAACTTTTTTCCCCTTCAAATTTTAATTTATCATATAATCTAAAACATTCGCCGTAGTAGGCACTAGTTTAAACATTTTTATAATTAAAATAATTTGATAATTAAAAGTAAACACTAAGAAAACATCGAAATGTACTTCAATAAAATAAAACTTCTTTTTTAAACTAAACCTAGTGTTTGCTTTTAATTTTAATTTATCATTGTTATATCCTTGAAATAGTCTGATTCAAATTCCAAAATGAATTTTTTCCAAAATCCAAGATTATATATCTGAAGAGGGAGGGGGAGGGAGGGGGACTATTATGTACATCATTAAAGCTTCCTCTCGTAGCTTGATCAGCATTCAGATTGTCAGAGACATTTGCCTCTGACAAGGCTGCCAGCTAATTAGCTAGCTAGCTAATCAGACCACAAACAACATTTCTCTCAGGGCATTTGCCCGAAGATAATTCATCTCTCCCATTCGTCATTCACGTTTGTTATGCGAGTTTGATCATCTTACGATTTAAATTTAAATTGATATGTGTAGGTGTCAAGAGTGATAGAGAGAGCATCTCTATCAAGCTTTATCGTCATTTTAGAACCGAATCTCTAAAATACATTTTTATTATATTTATTTTAACAATTCATTAGGAAACTCTTCTTTATTAAAATTAAAACTTTTTACTTTCTCTTACGTATATCGTCTGCTGAGATGGCCCTAAAGCAAAATAAAATGAAACACGTTCTATTGAGCGATTTGTGGCAGTATCTCAAATAATTTCGGTTGGTCACGCTTAAACTTAGCGGAAAAATTTGAGATACTGTCACAAATCGCTCAATAGAACGTGTTTCATTTTATTTTGAGGCCAAAGAAGCACACCCTAGGGCCAAAGTAGCCCGTGTTTACGGTACACATATTGTGGAGCTCTGAGTCCGAAAAAGTTGCTTTTGCAAATTGGTCTATGTCTGTGTCTATCTGGGTGTGTGTATGTATGATATTAAGCATGAAGGAAATGAGTTAGGAGGTTGAAATTTTATATTTAAGTTAGGAACCTCTCTGGCATGTGACACGAAGCTTTTGATCAAAATCGGCCAAAAAGTACTAACTAGTACTTTACTGATATATTTTTTCAGTTTTTTTTTTTTATTTTCTCAAAATTCGTGATTAAAATTCAAAAATCTGGTGTGACTGGCGCACAGCACACAACTTTCTCTTACCTTCGGTAATCGAAAGTTGTGTACTGTGCTTGTCACACCAGATTTTTTGTGTCGACATATATTTAGTTCCCGACAGTACGGAACATTTGAATTCAGATGTAAAATTTATAAGTATGGGAAAATATTTATATTTTGTTACCATGGCAACCATTTCTCCTATCTTCCCTATGAAATACAAGAGTAAAGTGGTCTTCAGAAGATTTCAATCGCAAAATGAGAATATACATTTTAAAGAGCATCTAAAAAATAATTGATTTTTGAATTAAAAAAAAAATCGTTGGAGCAAATTTTGAGAAAATCGAAAAAAACTGAAAAAGTACATCAGTAAAGTACTAGTAATCTTTGGCCGATTTTGATTAAAAGCTTATTTTTCCTGTCCCGGGGGGTGTTTAAGTTAAATATAGAATTTCATCCTCGTAGCTCAATTCCTTCATGCTTAAAATTGAACACAGACACACCCACCCACCCACCCACCCACCCACACACAGACAGACCATGTCGCGAAAACCACTTTTTTGGATTCAGGGGACCTCAAAACGTGAAGATCCATCAAAATCTCGACATCGAATTTTTGACATGAATCCAATACTTTCTCTCTATATATATATTACATATATACATAGGTAAGAGAAAGTAAAAATCAATTATTTTTTAGATTTTCTTTAAAAGAGAGATAATATGTATATTCTCATTTTGGGCTTTAACACTCACGTTTTTTCTCATTCACACACACATACCCACAGTCTTTTTCGGCAACTCTTGCCATATAAGACTTTGACGATACCCGTTATTGATTAATATACACATTGGGGGTCCATGCATTCTTATTTAAGCCATTTGGTATTGAAACCTTTTGAAGCACACTCTACTCTTGTGTACAGTGAGGGACAATATCAAGTCCCACCCATGCGTTTTCTACTTGTAATTATTTCATTGTTTTTAAAGAAATATTATATATTTTTTAATGGAAACTTTCATCGTTCAAACTTAGAAAATTTCCAATAAAGATTTTCATTTTCTTTTATAAGAACAATGAAATAATCACAAGTAGAAAACGCATGGGTGGGACTTAATATTGTCCCTCACTGTACTTCATAGGAAAAGCTAAGAAATACCATGGTAACAAAATATAAATGTTTTTCCATTTTGAATAAATTTCATAAATCAACTATTTAGCCCTCGGGGCTTGGTGTAAAGGTTAGCGTGCTAACCTCATATACCAAACGTCGCGGGTTCGGACCCCAAGCAGTCCGATGATTTTATTTAAGCCATTTGGATACCAAATGGCTTAAATAGAAATGCCTGGACCCCATATATGTATATTAAATCAATAACGGTTATCGTAAATGTCTTATATGGCCTGAGTTGCCGAAAAGACAGTGTGAATGTGTGTGTGAGTGTGAGTGTGAATGAGAAAAAAGTGTGAATGTTTTTTATTAAAAAAAAAAATCAACTATTTTTTAGTTACTCTTTAAAAAGTATATCAGAAAATTTTTCGAAGTACACTTTACTGATGTAGAACTACAGTTTCTTCCTTCCATAGAGCCAATGTTAAATCCCTATATATAATTTCGATTCAAAAGGGAGTCAGTCCCCTTTGTTTTTAATTTAGATACCGTCCCGGAGATTTAAAATAAGCTTTTGAACAAAATCGGCCAAAAGCATTAGTACTTTACTAAAGTAATTTTTCTCATTTTTTTTTTTTTTTTTTTTTTTTTTTTAGCTTTTTATGTTATTATTAAGAAAGGGTAGTCGGTATTTTCCAAATTATTACACACTCCGTTTCACACACTTTAATAGATAAATTTTATTCTCTTCTTTCCACACATTTACCCTTAAAACATTTTTATTTCTGATATGAAGTCATCATCATCCATTGTCTCTGAATGATGATATCTTTTTTTTTTTCTAACTTTATATTCATATTTTTCTTTTATAAAAAATTACAAGAAAAAAAAAGCTGAGTATCGATAACATTTTCATCTTTTGTTTCTCAACCAAAAAAAAAAAAAAAAAAAAAAAAAAAAAAAAAAAATGGCAGACTTAGAGAGAAGACATCAAAATATTAGATATGGATTTCAAAAAAAAAAAAAAATATATATATATATCTTTTTTTTGTCACCTCATCCCTTTTATTATATATCACGATGAATATGAATATTGTATAGAAAATGAGGGTTGGTGGTATAATGTTGGAAGCATATCTAATCTACAGCCATCATGCGTGACGACATAACATTTCAATTAAATATAATGGATACCCCAAGCTGGCGAAAACAATAAGCATTCAAGAATCTTTGTTATTTAAAATTTGTTTCATATACGATAACATATAATAACATGAAGATAATTTTATTTTAATAAAAAAAAATATATATTTCAATTTATTATTGTTTAATAATTTATATGTATAATAATATAAATTGAGCAGAGTAACGTTTTCTTTTATTCGTTATTGTTTATTTTATTTATTTTTATTTTTTATTGTTTATTAATCAACTCTTTTTTTGGGAATTTAAATAAATCCTACATTAATATTTTTCCCCCTTTCGGATTAAATTTTCATTATTATTTTTAAGAAAAACAAATTGAAAAGGTAAATCATTGTTTATCATTCATGAATAATATGCTAAAAATTTTTTTTTTTTTTTTGAAAATTTTAATTTAGATAATGGATCTTTATTTAAATCTCAAGTAAGGATAAAAAACATCTTTTTAAATCTCTAAGATGAAGAATTTTTTTTTTTTTTTATTATTTAGAAGTTCTCTTTTGTTGTTATCTTCCACTCTTTTTTTTTTTATTAGCTAAGGGATATTTTCAAGACGATTAATAAATAAAAAACATTTCAAACACTCTTCGGGGAATTCGTATTTTCTGAATTGAATTTTTCATTGTTACTTGTGTTGTATATTTCATTTGTCTTCGTTTATATTTTATAAAAAGTTTATTTTTAAATTAATTGTAATACACTTCTAGACTTTTAATCATCTCAGAGTTCGGATACAAATTTTTCATTTGACGGCAAACTCCTTACTATAATTATACTTGTAAACAGCTACATAATATTTACAATTATTTTTGTTAATCAATTTTTCGGCAGTCCCCATTTATTTCAATTAATTGGAGTCAATTTAATTAAAATAGATTTTGCTTGTTTGGGGAGGGAAACGAACTCCTGATCTCTAGCACAAGAGACCAGATTTATACCGGCCCGGTGGCCCAAATTGTTTGTTAGTTTAACTGAATTCTTATAATATCGTTCTGGTCAGCTTTTTCCAAATTGGGAGGCGCGAATATTAGCCACAGCGATCAATTTTCCAAATGATTGCTAAATTTTTATAAATAAAATAATAAATAAAAAAATAAGCGAGTGTCTATATCTTCAATAACACCGAGATCTGATAAAATTTGCGCTAATAGACAACTAACTCATCCATTTTATTTCAAGACAAAAATAAAATATTGTTAATATTTTTTGTGTTTGCTTTAGTTTGTACTAATAAATTTTTATCAATAAAATTGTATGTAATTTTATAAAATTGGGGGAGGGGGGTGGAGAAAGCGTCATACGAATAAATATGGTAACCACCTGGTAACATAAAATTTGGAAACCACTGGTTCCAGTCTTAAAAATTTTTTTGTTAAATTCTATATATTATCCCTATGATGAAATATGATTCTATTAATCATAGATTTTAAATTAAATTTATATCACCATTGATTCCCATAAAAATTCCCTTTCTCTATATATATATATATTATTTTATAAAATGAATATTCATGGTTTGTGGTTGGGATTCTCATTCTCCCAAAACACTAGATAGATGTTGATATTTATTTGAATTTAGGAATTTAATTAATTTTTTATTTAAAAAAAAAAAAAAAAAAAAATTAGTACTTTATGCAATTGCATTTTATTGTTTATTTTTGTGTTTATTCAACTAATGTGAATCGATACAACATAAAAGAGTGTAATAAAAAGAATTTATTTATTAACAGTCAAATATATAAAATCTGAAAACATGTTTAGTTAGATAATAGAGTAGAACAAATCTATTTTCAAATTAAAAAAATTTTTTTTTTTTTTTTTGTAATTAAACTATCTCATTTGAGTAGGAGTAATTTGTTATATAATATGTATTATTTCTATTACCTTTAATTCTACACACCGTAAGTTGATATATTTTCAAAAAGCCCTAGAATAATTAAAATTAGTTTTTATAGAACATATTTAAATTTTTAATGATAAAATAATTATTTAAAATAACTATTTAATTTATCCTAGCACAATATAAAATCTAGGGAAAAAATTACGCCCGTAAAAAAAATAATAGGTTTTTTTTCGAGCTAGTAAAAAAGCTATTAAAGCGTGTGATGTCTTTGGGTAATTGAATAAAACAAATAAAATAAACCATTTATAGTACATAAAGTGAGAAAATATAAACTTGCGAATGAGAAATAAATTTTTTTTTTTTAATTGGCTCATTGATATCAATAAATCATTGTTAAACAATAGGTCATTCAAATTATAATCAAATCACATAGAGACTCTCACCTTTTTACTATCTCTTACCTGTGTATGTATATATACCGGTATATATATAGAGAGAGAGAAAGTATTAGATTCATGTCAAAAATTCGATGTCGAAATTTTGATGGATATACACGTTTTGAGGTCCCCTGAATGTGTGTTCACTTTTAAGCATGAAGTAATTGAGCTAGGAGGTTGAAATTTTATATTTAAGTTGGAGACCCCCCGGAACTTGTATTTCATATAAAAAATTATTATTATTTTACCTTTTTTTTCCACTCTGCGGAAAATTTTTTTCCCCTCCCGCAAAAATCATTTTACCTTTTTTTTAGGGAGACTAAATTTTTTTCCGCACCTTTTCCGCTTTTGCAAATCATTTGACCTTTTTTTTGCATGCGAGTCTCATCCCAGGCTTTCGGCCGGCCGAAAGTTTCGGCTACTTTTTGGCCGAAACCGAATATTCGGTCGATTCCTAGTACTTTACTGATGGATTTTTTCAGTTTTTTTTTTTTTTTTTTTTGATTTTCTCAAAATTCACTCCAACGATTTTTTCAAAAATTCAAAAATCAATTATTTTTTAAATTCTCTTTAAAATGTATATTCTCATTTTGTCATTGAAATCTTCTGAAGACCACTTTACTCTTGTACTCCATAGAAAAGATAAAGGAGAAATGGTTGCCATGGTAACAAATTACAAATATTTTGCCATGCTTATAAATTTTACATCTTGAATTTCGAATGTACAGTTCTGTCGGAATCTAAATACATGTCGACACGAAAAATCTGGTGGGACAGCACAGTACACAACTTTCGATTACCGAAGGTAAGAGAAAGTTGTGTGCTGTGCGCCAATCACACCAGATTTTTTTTAAGTTTTTCAACATCTTAGGTCAAATAAAACGATAATCAAATATAGATCTAATTATTAAGAATTGGAAGCGACCGTAGGCACTAGTAGAAACATAATATAGGGAATTTAAATTATACACTAGGTTAGATGTTTCACATTGTTTTATTATTTTATATGTACTGTATTTAGTAAGTGTAATTTTCAGAAATTTATACAAGACTCAATTCAATCTATCTCAATCTTCTATAAACTTCTGATGATGACCCATCTAGAACGTATAAAGTTAATAAAACAATTTGAAACATCTAACCTAGTGTATAATTTAAATTCCCCATTAAGAAAATATTGATGCACATTTATTTACACCATTTAGTATCTAAATGATTTTTGCTCAGGGGCCCACTCAGTATGGGTACGTGGTTGGCGACCACGAGCTGCCCTAGCTGGGACTGGCAGTACTTCTTTGCATGCCAGTCTTTTTCCTTCTATATTTTCTATATTCTATATATATATATATATATATATATATATATTATATACATATATATATCTGATTATTTTACTCAGATCAAGATTTCTTTTTTTATGATCGTCGGATCTAATTTTAATTTCAGAGATTGAAAATGCCAGAATCCATCTTCCAATTAACATTACACCACGAGATTAATAAAAATAATTTTTTTTTAATTGTTTCATTGATTTCTAATCAAATGACTGATCGTATAAATGTGATAGAAAATCACAAAATATATTCTGACCTCACTTCCCTTGGCTTGTAGGTTATTAATATTGTTATTTGTCAATATTTCAAACCTCTTGGCTACTGGGAGGAGTTTCCCATCTGATGATCTGATTATTTTACTCAGATCATAAAAAATAAAAAACCTGGATCTCTAAAATATTATTTCATTACATTAAATACTCAAAATAACTCGGACCCTAAATGTAAATATACTCCCTTTAATTATAATTAATTTAAGATAAAAAAAAAAAACAAACAAAAGTACACCGAGATCAAATTAAATATTGAAAAAAAGAAGAGAAAGCAAAAATTGCTTATTCATTAGCAAATTGTCTTGGTGTGTGTCTATGTGTGGAGCATTAGAAATTCCATTTAATTCTAGCAAAACCACAACCAATGCTTTATAAAATATTTAAAGTTTTTTTTTTGTTTTTGAGGATTAAAGCGTGGAATTGGAAAAAAGGGCTCTTCATAAGACCCATTATAAATATATATATTAATCGGGTTTTAGTTATTATTTTATTTTTTTTTTTACGAATACTTAAATGTTTAATTAATGCTTTTAGTCAGATTTAAATAATCTTCTTCTGAACATAGGGCTACCCTATCTAAAATTCGATGATTAAATTTTTCGGGATTTTTTAAATTATTATTCATATATAACTACCGTATCTTGTTATAATATTTGAGACAAGTGGCCTTCGGCGGGCTTTGCCACTTGCCAGGGGACTGACTGGTTCACCGGCCCCGCAACATTAGATTAAAAAAAATCTTTTTCGGCATACTGAAACTTAAAAAAAAAAGGCGAAACCCTATCCAGGGTTGGGCGGATAATTTTCCGCAGGGCGGGAAAATAAACTTTCACAAAAAATTTTGTCTTTCTAAAAAAAAAAAAGGTAAAATAATTTTCTCAGGAGGGGAAAAAAATGTTCCACAGGGCGGAAAAACAAAGTTTAGTGAAAAAATTTTTTCGGAGGGCGGAAAGAATTTCTACATAGGCCCCTGGTAAAATTATTAGCTGACAGGGCCCCGAGATTTCGACTGCCTAAGGGCCCATGTTGCTTAATCCGGCAATGGGCCTCTGTCCCCCTTTTTTTTTAACTTTTAGCTATGTAAGGGGATAATAAAACATTCATTAGTTAGAAACTTTTGAGTTAAAAGGGGGATAGAAAGAGAAGGGAGAAAGAAACAAGAGACTTGGTTTTACTTTTAGCTAGCTTCTAGCTGTTAGCTTTACCATAAAGAAACTAAACGAGCTATAAAGCCATTCAAATGAGAAGAAATGTGTTTTTTGGAAAGCCATTTTTTATCCTGTGTCTTCATTAATTTTTGATTTATTTAATGTTTGCAAAAAAAATGTGATAGGTTCAGCACATATCTGAATATGATACTCGCATTACCATTTGATTATTTTATGACAAAAAATTTTGTTTTGTCACAACCGGATTTAGATATGAGGATTTTCTATAAGGATCAGCCTGTTTTTAAAATAAAATTCCTTTGTAACTTTAAACCATCTATCTTCTTCACAATTAAAATATTAGTCAATGCATTTTTTTTAATAAACAAATTTAGCCACTTAAATGTTAAAATGAAGAAGAATAAAACTCGTAATCATTTGTTTCGTGTATGATTTTATCCGAAAAAAATTGTTGAATATGTATAGAAAGAGCAATGGAAAAAAAAAGTGGAAAATTGAGGATGAAAGAGAGAAAGAGAGGGGGGGAACATTCAACGATTATTATCCATTTATCCATTGTCTGCCTATTTACAACTGGGTAATTGAGATAAAAATTAAATTTAAGTGGAACAATCTAGCCCTAACAATTAATTCTCTCTCCAGTTGCCCACCTATTATTATAATTAATGTTTAGAGGAAAAAAAAATGATTTATGTGTTATATAATATTATTCAATTGTTGCTATCTTAATAATTCATTACTAATTCGAATTAGGTGTATTATTCATTGTTGCTATCTTAATAATTCATTACTAATTCGATTTGGGTGTATTATTCATTGTTGCTATCTTTATTGCGAATTTTTAAAATAGGCCTGCTATATATTAAGATTTTTTTGAATATTTATTAGAGATCACCATATTGACATTAATTTTAAGTATATAATATATAAATATACCCAGTAAATAGAATAAATATTTATTAGAATTAATAATTAAAATAATTTAATATCTAATTTGAATCGGTTGGTCATTGTTGATTGTTAACTGGCAACGCTCGCAAGCGCCCTCACTTCCCTTGAACTAACTAGTAGCGTGTCGAATGTTGAAATGTCATTAGTGCTTTCTGTGTAATTATTTTATTTAAAGTGTTTCTTTAATAGTGTTTGAGTGTTTCTCATTTGTTAATTAATATATTCGTATCTAAATCATCCATGATCATCTGAAATGTCTTCTTTGAAATTATTTCAAGGTAAATAAAATGATTTTCACTCTTAATTTTGTGTGGTTGATTGAGATAAATTTATTTATTAGAATTTATTTGATCTATTTATTTATTTATAGCCTACATTAAGTTAGGTAATTAAAGTATTTCTATTTATAAATATCTATCTTTGGGCCAAGAATTTTTTATTTTGGTCCCAAAATAAAAAATTCTTGACCCCTGTATGAAAGTGAGCTTTGCACTCCAAAGTAAATTTTACATATAATTACATTTTTCTTTTCTCGGCTTATTATCAAAAAGAATTCCTTCATAAAAACATTTTAATTTGACTTTCTCCGTTTTGGATGTTATCAAATGTGACCAAGGTTAGAACTCTGCCCAAGGCGAGTCTTGTTAGAAAGGGTGGCAAACCCACATCGTTAAATCAAGTCCTCCGGGCTGCCGGGCAACACCAATTCCTTCCTTCCGGTTCTACAACTTTGCCTTGACCTTCTCTCTTTCTCCTTTTTTTATTTTTTTATTTTGAACTTTTGATATAAAAAATATTTCATCAGGAAGCATGTAATCTCTAGACATTTTTGTCACCTTTTAATGAAAAACAAATTGTAAACGATGCAAGTTATTTTTTTTTTTAAGTAAAAAATTCCTTTTTAGAGAGAGGGAAAGGTGAGCAGACGCCAATCGTTTCTTAACCAGTTATCTCGTTAGTCTGGCCTAATTAAATTTATCTTTCTCAATCATTTAGAAAATCTCTTTGAAGTTGTATTTATTATATATTAAAAATATCTTCTTTTCTCTCTGTAAAAAAAAACTCATATTTTACATTAATTTTTAATGGAAAAGTTTTTAACTTCCTTTATCCCAAAATGTGACCCTCCACATGAAAAGACACCAAAATTAATATATAGAGAGAAATCAAGTATTTTTTAAACCATGCAAATAATTTCCTCTCCTCCACTATATTTGTGCTAAATTAAATAGCAAAATTCTATTTTTCATTGATAATTATAAAAAGTCAAAATACCTATTAAAAATATCCCTATTTTTTTTATTTTATCTTGCATTATACAAAAAGGAATTAACCCTAGGCATTAGTTTTTTTTTTCTCTCTCTATTCTCCCTACCTGTTTGAGTTATTTATTTAACCATTCGTAATTCGGAATTTTAACATTTTTAAATTTAAATAATCCTTCCAAATACTTCTATTTATTTTCATCCTTTAATCTATTTTTGAATTATTCTGCGCACTTAGGCAAATGGTAGAATCGTGTCAAACAGGTATAAATTGAATTTGCAACTGATTATATTATAATACTTTTCCTCTCTCTCTCTTTCTTTCTTTTGTTCTTTGATTAAACACTATTAAACAAAATGAAATTTTTTTTTATATTTAGGGAAACTTTGAAATATATATTCATTGGCGGGGGAGGGGGGATAAATATTTCATTTCTAAAAGGGTTTCACCCCCCCCCTTTTGTTCAAACGAATTCGACAGGTTCGCCTCAATTATTCAAGGCACTCAACTAATCACTTAGAGTCATGAATGAGAATAGAATTTGGTCGTATTAACACTCCCGACCTCCTTTTGATGTCTTTGTTATTTATATATCTTTTGATTATCATTTAAACTTATTGAAACTTTATAGTTGAATAGTAGATTATATTCAAATAATTACGCTTTTATCTTTATTACTAGCCGCGCCGCCGCCTTCGGCGGGCTTCGCGTCTAGCCAGGGGGCTACACCCCCTGGCCCCCCAGCGCTGGCTCGGGCCGCCTGCGGCGGACCCTCGCCTTTCTTAAATATGAGATACGGGCTGGCGTCTAGACGGGGGCTACGCCCCCTGGACCCCACCAGCTGACTCGGGCCCGCCTGCGGCGGACCCTCGCCTTTTCTTAATTATAAAAGAAAATTATTATTACTACGTATTCCAATCCAGTGCCTGCTTGAGGATTTATTTAAATTCATAGAATACACAACTTCAAAGAATACTTGAATATTTCTCTATACATTTCCTATGGGAGAAATCGTAACTTTAAGAATTAATAACTCAAAAAGTTATAGGAATTTTGGGACCCGAGTATTTTTCCGGGACTCTCTATAACGTCCTCTATAAGACTGCAAAATTTCGTTTCAAAATTCCAATGGAAAGTTGGTCAAACAGAGCGTGACAGACGGACAGACAGACAGACGGACAGACAGACAGACAGACGGACAGACGGACACTCCGCAATTATTATATATAGATATTTCGAATTTCAGACAAGATGATTTTCAATTTGTTTCTGTAGTTTACTTCGATCTAGTCTAGTGGAATATATAGAGATGCTATTTTTTATATGATTAATTTAGTAATATTTTAATTTTAATTCCATTTACAACAATAGATCCTTCTCAGGGTTTGAAATTTTCAAAACACATCCAATTTATGTTGAGAAAAGTAGATTTATAGCTGGATATAGGCTATTATTGAGAAACGGGATGAAGAAAAAAGAGCAGCTAGTATTTGTTTCATTTATTTAAGGCCCATTAAGCTAACGTTTCGGTCTCGGTCGAGACCATCCTCAGAGCTTATGGGTTGTCAATATGAGACAAATTAAAAAAAACTCAATTATATAATTCATAACCAATAAGTTATAATTCAAGTATATAAATAGATATAAATTAATATACTTAAATTATAACTTATTGGTTATGAATTATATAATTGAATTTTTACTTTTTTAAATTTGTCTCATATTGACAACCCATAAGCTCTGAGGATGATCTCGACCGAAACCGAAACGTTAGCTTAATGGGCCTTAAATAATTACTAGCTACTCTTCTTTCTTCATCCAATTTAAAAATTATATATTGTAAAAAATGATCTTACAAAAAATTATTTTCATAGATAATTACAATTAGATTAAAACTTATACTGAATCAACACCTTTAAAAATAAAAAAAATACCAATTGACATTCATCAAAATTTCTAACCTCTTAGCCACGGATGTGGGGGGGGGATAAAACAATATATTCTTCATAAAGCCAAGAAGTAAGCCTAAACACCAAAAAAAAAAAAAAAAAAAAAAAAAATAGGAAAATAATCTTATATTCTTTTGGAAGATGTTTGAACATAATTACAC
Source organism: Euborellia annulipes (assembly GCA_023213315.1). NCBI lineage: Eukaryota > Metazoa > Arthropoda > Insecta > Dermaptera > Anisolabididae > Euborellia > Euborellia annulipes. The sequence goes on from JAKCPI010027323.1 coordinate 36,680, forward strand.
AATTTCGGGAATAAATTAATTTCTTTGCATTTTCAAAATAGGATTTGTAGGCCTACTTATTAAAAGATTTGAACCATAAAACAAAGATGAATTTAGTATTTTTTGTAATCGGATTATCCATTTTTGCTTCAGAAACCATATAATCCCTCCTTTCTCGTCATATATAAATTAATTCATATTAGTAATTAATATTTCATCATTTATAAAATCCATCTAGACTAAAAAAGGGATTACGCAATTAAATCGTTATTAGGAAAGTAAAAAATAATCATCGCTAAAAAAAATTAATTTTTTTCTCTCTTCCTCTATTCTAAATTCAATTATTTATATAATATAGATAAGAGATGGAAAAGCGGCTTGGGGGCAAAACAAGAGAAGGCAAGAAACAAAAGGAAGCTTCTTTGATTAACTTGTTTTGCTCATACTACAAAAAGCACTGAACAAGCAGCAAAGGGCAACAGCGACAGCATGTTCCCTCCTGCTTTTAATACGAATGTTAAATATTCCATTTCATTTAGAATAACTTGCATGCTTGAGAATTTCTTAACTCCTTCTCTCTCTCTTTTACCTTCATCCTTTCTCAATATATTTTTTATTTGTATAAAATAATGGAAAGATCAAAGTGATGACCCGGAAATTCCTTAAATTCTATTTGTTAATTGGATGGAAACGAGCCTTGATGTCTTGAAGGGTCGATTTTTTTGTTTGATTTGGCCAACACCAAGGTAAAAGATTCAATAAAATAAATATTAATTTTTGTTAAATTTAATTATAAGGACTGTCGGCCAAAAAATAAATTCTTTTGCTTATTATCCGTTTATTTGTAAATACTTCGACCCCAGTGATATGGAATCATCTTCAGTACAATCAACGATGTTTTGCAAATCGTTACTCCCATCCAATATGACAAAATAGCTGAGCATTCCTTGAATGCAATTTTTATAATCAATAACAAAGAAATATTAATTTAATTCGTTTTGTAATCAAAAATAGGATAGGAGGCACAGCACACAACTTTCCCTTACCTTCGTTAATCGAAATTAAGTTCGGTGCTTGTCACACCAGATTTTTTGTGTCGACATATATTTAGTTTCCGACGAAGTTTCAGATTCGAGAGATGTAAAATTTATAAGTATGGGAAAATATTTCGTTACCATGGCAACCATTTCTCCTATCTTCCCTATGAAGTACAAGAGTAAAGTGGTCTTCAGAAGATTTGATTGGCAAAATGAGAATATACATTTTAAAGATCATCTAAAAAATTGATTTTCGAATTTTAATCAAAATCGTTGAGGCGAATTTTGAGAAAATGGAAAAAACTGAAAAAGTACATCAGTAAAGTATTAGTACTCTTTGATCGATTTTCATTAAACTTATTTTCCCGCCCTAGGGGGGTGGCTAACTCAAATATAAAATTTCAATCTCGTAGCTCAATTCCTTCATGCTTAAAATTCAACACAGACAGATACACACATAGACAGACAGACCATGTCGCGAAAACCACTTTTTTGAATTCGGGGGACCTCAAAACGTCTATATCCATCAAAATCTCGACATCGAATTTTTGACATGTATCCAATACTTTCTCTCTCTATATATGTATATTAACATACACATATAGGTAAGAGAAAGTAAAATTGAATGAATAACAATAAGAATTTTTTCAAAAATCATATATAAATGCTTTCTTTCAAAAGTAACAATTGTAGCACTTAGCATATTGTTCTTCATAGAAAACCATTCTCTTCTGTCTTGCCTATTTCAAACAATCGATTTTGGTTATTTGTGCTGCCTACCTTCCAAGAACGAAGAATTACTCCAATTTATATAACTTCTCCAACAAAAAGGAAAAAACTCATCTGATTAAATTTATATTTTATCGCTATTGTCGTTTTTTTATCAAATTCTAAATATTAGTTGGCTTCTATCTTATTATTACTTTTTTATTTTTATATCGCTATCAGCTTTGGGACTTTTACACCCCAAAATAAATTTAATAAAAAATTCTTAATGTCAAAGGGATAATTTTTTTTCTTCCATTTCATTTGCTGATAAAGTAAAAGTGATAATCTTAAAATATCTCTCCTCGTCCTAAAGGGGCAGTTGTTAAAAAAAACAAAAAAAAACAACTACAAATGAAGAAAAGAGAGGGATGTCTAATTAAAGAAAGAAGAGGCAATAAAAAGAAAAGGAAAGAGAAACAGCCTCGATCCATTCATTATGTTAGAACATTCCAAAATAAGTTAGGTTAATTTGTTTTTTAAACGGTCATCATGACGAGTCAGTCGCTCTTCTCTTTATGGGCCACCCTTCAATTTCGATTTAGAAACAAACAACATGCAACAAGATGAACTCTAAGTCCTATATTTATTCTAAAAAAAAAAAAAAACCTTTTCACTCTCTTTTACTTACTTTTTTTTCGCATTTCAATAAAAATAAAGTTGTGGGGAATGTCGTTCAATCCATTAAAAATAGAAACTTTAATATAGGATGTTGGTAGAATTTTTTTTTTTTTTTTTTTTTTTTTTTTTACTTTTTATATTATTATTCCGCGAAAATCTCAGATAAATGGATTTTTTTTTCACTCCTACTCAACAAAATTGTATTATCTAAAAAAAAATTTAAATTTTAGTAAATAAATTTTCTGTCACCCCTGACCAAGTGCGGATACAAGGGGGGGGGGGGCAAAAGGGTAATTACAACCTCCCCCCCCCGAAATTTAAAAAAAAATACTTTTTTTCGCAAAAAAATTTATTTTTAATGTAAAATTGTAAAAATTAATACTTATAAATTTGATTTGTATTTATATTCTGGCAAACAAGTACAGATCCTAAATTACCGAAATTAAATTAAGTGTACTGTGCGACCAGTCACACCAGTTTACCCCCCCCCCCCCTCCCGAGAAACACCTCTGGATCCGCCCTTGCCCCTGACCGAATTAAGCGTAGTCATTGGTAAATTTTACACTCTTAGAACTTTCTCTTGCCTCTATATATGTTAATATAGGCCTATATAGAGAGAAAGTATTGGATTCATGTCAAAAATTCGATGTCGAAATTTTGATGGATATACACGTTTTGAGGACCCCTGAGTCCAAAAAAGTGGCGAAAAAAAAAGCGAATTATATATATTGATTTTTTTTCATAATTAAGAAGAAAAGGTGAGGGTCCGCCACAGGCGGGCCCTAGCCAGGTGGCGGGGAGTCAATGGGGGCTACGCCCCTCGGCTAGGCGCGAAGCCTGGCCGAAGGCGGTCGCGCGGATAGTATATTTATAAATTACATTTATAATATGCCTAAAGGCAAAAAATAATTTTTTCTTGAAAAAAATTATAGCTATGCATATTTTAAATATGTCTAGTATGTAGAATTTTCAAATTTATTTGATCATAATACAAAACAACAAAAAAATTATAATAAAAGAATAATTATACATGTTGTTTGATTGAAATAACATGTTATTTTATGAATTCCGTTAATTAAAATATAAAAAAATCATCATTTTGCTGATTGAAAATATATATATTTAGAGAGAAAGAGGGGGAAAAAAATGAACACGCGCATTTCATTCAATCAATTAAATTTAGAGATGAGAAAATGACTCAAACACACAAACCTCAAAATGATATATGAGTACATCATTGATTTTAATGAGAAGGCGGCCTCTGTCATAAAAAAAAATTTGTCTTTCCCTGACAAGTTTATTTTATGAATAGGGAGAAAAAAAAAATTATTAATTAAATGAAACGAGAAAAAAATTATTCTTTCATCAATAAAAAATATTTTTAATTATTAAATTGATACTGGCGACTGTTGGCACTAGTTGAAACATATTTAAATAGGTAATATAAATTGTACGCAAGGTTACTTGTTTCAATTCATTTTATTGACTTAATACGCATTTCGACACTATGTGTGTCATCTTCAGAAGTTTACAAATGACTCAACTTCTGAAGATGACACACAGTGTCGAAATGCGTATTAAGTCAATAAAATGAATTGTGTACAATTTATATTACAATATTTTTAATTATAAAAAAATCTGGTGGCGCTAGCGCACAGCACACAACTTTCTCTTACCTTCGGTAATCGAAATCTGTGTTCTGTCCTTGTCACACCAGATTTTTTGTGTCGACATATGTTTAGTTTCCGTCGATATATTAAAATTCAAGATGTAAAATTTATTAACATGGGAAAATATTTATATTTTGTTACCATGGCAACCATTTCTCCTATCTTTCCTATGAAGTACAAGAGTAATTTGGTATCCAAATGGCTTAAATAAAATCATCGGACCATCCCGCGACCCTTGGAATAGAAGACTAGTACGCTAGCAACTACACGAAAGCCCGAGCGCTATTAAATAATAGACTATTTATTATTCATATTTTTTTTTAATAACTCGCCTTTCTCTTTTTATTTTGTATTTATTTATATACAGATGTCAAAACCCGCCGAAGGCGGGCCTTCCCACTTCCCAGGGTGGTGCGGAAATGGATCAAATTTATTCTTGCTCTCTGTTTGGAAATTTTTCTAATTGCTCACCGAAGGCTCTCTGACTTAAAGTTCTAAATTTCCCTCACTGACTCAACTTTCTCTATCTCTGTCCAATCAGCGAGAGAAAATGGTAAACAGGAACATTACGGAAGTCAGTGGCTAACGCTTAATATGTTTATATGATTTTTAAATTTATTTAATGTCTTTTTCGGCATCGGAGACTTTTTAGACACCGTCCTTATTTTAATAAGAATTTTTATTTTATTTGAAATTCCCCTATCTTGGGGAGGGGTGACCAAAAGCCATCTCCTTACCCTCCCTCCTTTCCCCCTCAGCGCTCAGAGTGGGGGTAGACGCCATCAGCGCGTGCCTACCGTGTCAGTAGCCGATCGGCCAGTGAACATCAAACAAACTAGTGTCTTTTTTTATGTGTGCTTACAAAAGTTTTCTCATTTCGTTGCTCCGTCAATTTCATTTTGTTATTATACATAAATAACACATCCAAATCATTTTTGTTCCTACCTGCGAATGCATTACTTGCAACTACAACTGCATCCTCTTTGTTTGTTTCCTCTCGCACTCTCTCCGTTTGCATCCCAGCATTCTCCTTTATCCAGGTATTTTATATAAATATTACAAAGACTATTAGCATAATTAATTATTCGAAAATAGTATATAAATATAAACAACTAATATTTGACAAAAATATAAAGGAACAGTTTTTAAAAAGATGCATTAATGGCATTGTTTTATTGTCTTTATAATATCCTTCAGCCATTTTTGTCGCTTTCCGTTCTCCTCCTTGTAGCAACCATTTCTCACCAGAGCGCTCTGGTATCGCCCAAATAATATAATTATTTATATTCTCATGTAACTATATTCCAAAAGAGAAATTAATATGTTAATGAAAAAAGAGTTCGGCTTATTTATTATTCTTCTCATCTATAAAATAAAATTGAACCAAGTTTATTATATTTTAATAGAAAATTTTAATTCTATAAAAAGTTACTTAAAATCTATAAGATTATTTTAATCGTTTCCCTAGTGAACCTTAGGTTTTATAAATCCCTCATTGCTCTTTTTGCACTCTACCACCTAATAGTACGAAAGAAAAATAAAAAGGATTTGTCCTAAAGTTTTTTTTTCATTATTTTTTTTTTTAAAGGTTTTTTATTATTTTATGACTTATGATTAAAAATAAACTCTTTCATTTGTGTTGTTATGTCTGTGTATTTAAAGGGATTTCGTTTAGTTCAATGATCTTGTTAGACAGATGATTTAATAATATAAACATAAACAAAAGGACAACTCATGCCTGGCCCGCGGGCTTGCTGTAGTTGGTAGCGCCCCTGCCTTGTAAACCAAGGGTCGCGGGTTCGGATCCCAGTCAGTCTGATGATTTTTATTTAAGCGATTTGGATACCAAATGGCTTGACAAATATGACAAATAAGCTTTTTGTACAGATTTTTTTTTAAATTAATAAAAAGTATGATATTTTTCATAATATAATTTGAATATACTCGTATATAGGCTATGAGTCATCTCCCCTCTTCTTTTCCACCTTTCGTTGTCTGTTTGTATGCTCAAAGATCTAAAGAGAGCAAACTTTATACGTATATAAAAAATACGTTTAAATTAAAAAGATAAAATGTTGAATCTTTAATAAAAAAAATATACTCCTTTTAATATAGAAAGTTATTAAATAAAATGTAATATAAATAATAATAATTATAATTCTTTCAACTTTTTCTTAAAATACATTTCTTTAATTAAAAGGTAGATTTTTTTTAAATTATATTTAGAGAGAAATGAGTTTTTTTTTTTAAGAAAAAGAAGAGAGATAAATAAAATTAGGCTTAAGACTTTGAATTATTAACACAATTGACCTCTCAAATTGATTAGAATTTTATTTTTGAATCTCGTTATGGGGGAGAAGTCTTAATTTTCCATTCGCTTTCTTTTTCTAAACCATTGATGCCTTTATTTTGCTTAACCACGAGCCGTCTCCATATATATATATATATATATATATATATATTTAATAATTTGGGACCTGACATCTATGAAAAATAATTTATCTATAGTCCTACTTGTTTAATTTATAATTTCAAGAATTAATTAATTAAAATTTTTTTATGTTCTTATAACATCTCTTCTACCGAACTTTAACTTTCCTTTTCGTTCTATTAAATATTTTATACTCCCAAAAGGGGTTAAAATGTTAGACGAAGATACTAAAATTTTCAATTTTATTCTAAAATATTTAATATTCAATTCAAAATTTAGTTTTAAAAATAAGAATACGTAGTGGAAATATTTTCTTTTTTCATATTTAAAAATTTGATAAATTTTTTGGAGCGTAAAATTCTATATTTATATTGAAAACACACTACATCAAGCATAAGAAAAAATGGATTGTTATCAAAACTGGATCAACCTGTAGGATTTTCCATTTAGAAAAAAAAAAAAAAAAAAAAGATCGTTTTTTAGAAGAAATGTATATTTGGTTGTTTTAGAGTCCAATATGATATACCAAATTTTGGGAAGAAATTGGGTTATATAACTCATGAAATTTGCTTATTGTTGGGATTGTCTTCACTTAGAAATAGGCATATATATGTATATGAACATTTTTTCTATGTTTTCTCAGGCCTGATGATGGTCATGACCGAAACTGTATAATTGCAATTCAGTCGTCATTCCATTAAAAATCTCCAACAATAATTTTCTACAAAATTATTTTATTTTTACCTTGCACGAACAACAATAAAATTTCAAGTTAAACTCCTGAATTTTCTTCAAAAAATAATTTTTTTGTTTATTTTTTGACCTGCGGCCTAGCCATCCAGCAAGTCCACTATATATACTTTATAAAAAATACAATCTTTAAAAAATACACAACATAAAGTTCATAAAAAACCTCTTTACAGAAAAAAAAAGAATTTAAATAACTTACCTGTAATATTTTTTTCTTCCACTCAAATCATAAATACTTTAAATGGTGTATAAATATAAATATACCTCGGATAGTCCGGCTTCAATTAGTATCGCTTCACTATAGAATGAATATGATTTTCCAAGAATTATAAAAATAACAAACACGGCGCTTAATTTCCTGTGAAATAGATGTGACAAAAAACTTGTTTTTAATTAAATTGGAAATATAGTATCGTTTAGTCACTTTTACCCGACTATTTGAAACCGGACTAATCAAGGAACTAGGATTCCAAAAGAAATTTTTTTCCTATTTAAAATTAAAATTAAACATTTTTAATTTTTTTTTTTTTTAACACTCACACTTTTTTCTCATTCACATTCACACAGTCTTTTCGGCAACTCAAGCCATTTAAGACTTTGACGATAACCGTTATTGAATATATGGACCGTTTATTTTGAAAGTGGTGTAAGTCCATTTTTTTTTTAAATGAGATCACATAATTTATGCTTAAACTAATGTAAATTTTCTATGTATAACTAGCTAGTGGTAAATTTCTTAAAAAATTCCTATGTTTTGTACAAGTGAAAATTAGTCGGTAAATAGATTTTTTAATAAACAGATATGTTAACCTTTCATTTTCTCGAAACAATAGAAAATGGACTTATACCACTTTCAAAATACAAGCTCCATATATTCAATATATTTGGGGTCTAGTCATTCTTATTTAAGCTATTTGATATCCAAATGTCTTAAGGATAACAGTTAAAATCTTTGGACTGCCTGGGATCCGAACCCTTGGTATACAAGGCCAGCACGCTAATCCCTACACCAAACCCGAGGGCTTTAATTTTTGTTAGAAAGTGTTGTATGTTGCTTTGCACCTGTGTTGCGTGTTGCCTTCTCAAGGGGATTTTTGTTGGGTTTTTCAATAAATGTCTCAGTTTTTTAAATTTATGTTTATTATGACTGATTAATATACAAGGTCTGGTACTTCGGAGATTGAGAGAGAGAATGATCTCGCCCGGGAGTGGGGGGTGGCCTTTTATGCCTTTTTTCAGACAGTAATCCCCCATTCCCAGGGGATCAGACACACGTGTAACGATTCCAATTGCAGAATTTGCGCTTTTCGGTGGGAATCTTTACATGTGTGTCTTGTTCTAGAAATATATCAAATTTTGCCATCGAATGAGTTTAAAAATAGAGCTTTAGATTCCAAATATCAAATTTTGTATCTCTCTCTCTCTCTCTCTCTCTCTCTCTGTTCTTTTAGCTTCACAACAAAAGTTTCAAACCGAACAACAATGAAAGATGACTATTCCAGATATCGCTATATTTATTATATACTGTTTTAAGTTTATTTTGCTCAAATTGCCGAACAGACAACAAAAAAAATCGGATATCTCCTCTTCCATTTCCATTTTAGAAAATCAATTATTTTGATCATTAAAATACTACTCAAAATCACAATCCTATCCAAATATCAACTGATAATATGGGTATTAAATTTCCAATTTCAAATTAGAAACCAAAGGCAAAGTAAACAAGAACGATAAATATATGCTTGATGAAATCTTCAAAGATTATCACTGCCTCTCTGTCTCGCTTTAAGCTTTGATTGCATTAAGGAAAGTTAAATTGCCTCTTCTAATATAATATATTATATATCGAATTGCCCAAAAGATAAAAGAACCCTTACTTGTGCATCCTCTATCTCTTTCTATATCAATACATCTACTAAAAGCAATGTCATTTCTATTTCTATCTAATAACACACTTATCATCGTCATCCTCAGAGTTCTCAAAAGCATACGGTATTATCATCACGTTAACTTTTGTTATAAAGTTTAGATTATTAAAACCTTCACGCCTTTTGTTTGATTTATAAATCCATTAGCAAGTTTATCCAATTAATTATATTATTTTGTAAACATATCTTATATATATTAAAAGATCAATAGAATTCAAAATAGAATCATAATATTATTATATTATACTGGTATATTAACTAAGAGCTTATGGAGAAAATCTAAATAATAACACTAGTCGACAAAAATGAACTTTTTTTCTTTCACAAGAATGAAGATATGAAATTCTAGAAGTATTTTTCATGCTGAATTCAAATATCATTTCAGTTTTTCCCCATCAGGCACAATTATAGAGATATAGAGCAAAATAGATTTTAGTAGAAAATGGGCTCTAAAACGGCTTTTATTTAGAATGTTCAAATTATTTTTAACGCCGCACCCCGTAAAAATATTCAGGTATTTAGAATACATATAAATTTTAAGTTTCATCCCAATCGGATGTCATTTAGACGTGCTGAAAACGGCTTAAAGTTTAAAAAATCGAAATTTTCAAGATTTTTTTTGCTTTGGTCACCCCTAATACAATTTTAGATATCCAGATTTTTTAATGACGAATCTGAGAGTAAGAAATTTACACACTGTACAATCGGAGGTTTACTTTGCTTGCGATTTTTTTTTTTGTTAAATGAAAAACCTATCAATAACACAGTTGAAGGATATTCATGGATTTTAAATTCTTATTCTGATACTATAGATAATACTGTGTAAAAGGATATATCGTATCTCCATGTATAATATGTATAGCCTTTGCTATATATATTTTAATGCTCTCTTCCTCCTTTTACTGATTATTCCTTATTATTTCTCTTATCTTCTAATTAATATCTCTCCTGTCTCACTCTTTTAATTAAGAATTAAATTGAAATGAAAAATAAACTTGTCATACATTTTTATTATTCAAATTTCTCTCTCTCTCTCTCTCTTCCACTTTTGTGGTACCTTTTATGAATTTTATAAAATCCATTTCACAAAAACAAATTATCATTTTATTCCATTAATAACAATAAAGTTAGATCGGCTTAAAATGTGTAACCTTATTATTTAAAACATCAAGTCTTAATCATTAACAAAGTTTTCAATTAGCTCACTTTCAAAACGACTCATCATCATTTGACTTTTTGGCTTATAATAAAAACAAGTCGTTTGAAATTTTGAGTCCTCTCTTATAATTATTATACTCGTTTGTTTAAAATAATTTCCATATTATAAAGTTAACTTTTTTTCCCAAAATTTATGTATTTTTCTATTTTTTTACCTACATGTATAGGCCTATATGTGGAAATTTTTTCAAAGCTTATTAAATTTTTGCTCAACTATGCATACATATTTTTTATATGCCTTCATATATTTAATATAATAATTCATGCTATTATTTACTAAAATTTTTATTAATAATTTTGTATCTTTTGTTTTGGGTGAGACTCATATTTCTTCTCTTCTATTTACTTAATCACTAAAAAAGGTCAGTAAATTTAATTTATTGCCATTTTTTTTTGTTCTTATTATCGGCTTTTTGGCGTAAGCCATCGCATTTTTTTATTTATTATATTTTTTATTCTATTTGTAATTTGTTAGGGCGGCTGTGAAAATATTCAATCTCTAGTTTCATATAATTTACATAAACTTATTCTATCCTTTTAACCAAGTTTTATAAAATAGGCGTGTTTATCGGATAAACCTAAGTGGGAAAAATGACCACTGTTTTTCATCTGCTCATTTTATTTGCAAATATTTGGAACAGCGTGCGATAATGCAAATCAAATAATCTAGATGGTGGTTGAAAACGTCATCCCTAAACATCCCGGAAACATTTATTATCCAGCATAAAATTAACATGAATGAATAAAGGATACAAAAGCTGATTTTTCTTGCCGTTACACCGACTATTACTCTAGTAAGAGAAGTAGATTTTTTGGGATTTTTAATGAAGACAAAGAGCTTTCTGACTGAGAGAAAGATCTCGATTGTGGTCGACGGTGTGTCTTCTATTCCGCATTCAATCAACCCAGGTGTCGCCCAGGGTTCTGTCCTCTCTCCCACTTTATTCCCTATGTACAATGAGCTCCACAATTAAGTCCCCACCTGATAGCTAGAGCCTTGAGTATATGATATAGTAGGCCTATATGTTAAATGGTGAAATAATTTTAAATTTGAAAATATAAAACAAAATCATCTGTATCTGATTTTACGTTTTATCTTTTCGGCCATTAAAATTATTTCACTATATACCATATACTATACTATATACTTGGCTATCAGGTGGAGACTTAATTGTGGAGCTTATAGTACATTAACGATCTCATGGGAGTAACCTCCAACCCAATACATTGTATTTGCTGATGTCAGTACCCTGCACTCAGAACTGGTGAATCCTCATGAAAGAGTCGTCTGGGGGCAGTGCTGTCGATTAATGATGATCTTGCTCTCTTGAAGGAATGGGGAAACCTCAAGTAAAATTCAATTCATAAAAAAACCCAATTTTGTCTAATTTCAAGACAAATAAACCGTCCCCTTATTTACAGCAATAATAGTCTCGAGTTCAAAGATTCGTTTTCTGGTTTGAGAGTAACAATTTCATCTGATCTCTCCTGGAGCAACCACATCTCTTCTGTGGTTAAATCTATCACAAAGAAATTAGATTTCCTATTCAAAACGAAGCGTTACTTTTCCTCCCAACAACCCCTAACCCTCTATAAAGCCCAAATTCGACCATGTCTTGAATATGTTTCCCATATTTGGCGTGGTGCGTCGGAAGACGTTCTCTCCTCCTTGGCCCCATACAGAATCGTGCAATTAGGCTGATCGATGATTTTATTCTCATCGCAACCCTGCAGTCACGAGATCATAGAAAAAGCGTATCTGCACTCTCTCTCTTCTATAGGTATTATAGTAAATGCTCTAGCGAATTGAAATCAATTATTCTACCCAATTCAACATATATACGGAACACAAGGGAGGCATCGTCCCAGCATCCCTATGCTGTCAAACTCACGACTAATAGAACTAATCAATTCCAATCTTGCTTTGACCTCCCGTTTCCCCAAAATCTACAATCTTCAGAATTTCAAGTCTAATCTCAACAGGCATCTTCTCAGTTCCCGCAGTTGAGTTCCCCTTTTATGCTTCTTTTTTTAACTCTTCCTGCCTGCATGTGACCACCGGTCATTATAGGTCTTCGGACCTTATGTATCTATTACAAAAAAAATTACACTATTTATAGGCGATTGAAAATGAGAATTTTCTTGATATCGCCTGCTGAGAATCATAGTTTTTTTGTTTTTTTGAGTTAATCATACCGAATTATATTGAATAATTACCGGTAAAGCTCTAAACGTCTGACTCCTTTTCGACTTTTACCCCATAAAATTCAATACGTTAATATCATATAATTGTTTATGTCTATTACTTTGATTTGTTTTCGTATCATCTTTTCTCGTATTTTTTTTTTTTTGGGGGGGGGGTTTGTTGAGCGTTGAAATGACATCAATTGAACGTTTTTACTCCGGGGAGTTAGTATTGGTGAAGAACAATGAACCATCCGAATGTTTCATAACTCAATTAATTTCCAGCGATTCCCTTTGATCTCAATCATATTTCTGTTTTTATAACAAGCCTCGAATTTCTTATTCCCTTCAGTAAATATACACATAAGGGTCGCTGATAAATATTTTTTTTTTTTTTTCAATTAAACAATAATCCTTTGAACTTTTCCTTTTAATTAGAAATATTATTTTAACTCTTTTGTAATAATAATTCTTTTTTTTTTTAATAAACTATTTATTTATTTATTCATTTAAATTATCAAAGAATTTTCGTTTGAGTTTTCTATTAATCACTTACTTTAATTAGAATTTCTTAATCGGCTTTGATGTATAAAATTTTAAACTTCTTTTCTCTTTTGGTTTTCTTTCTTTCTTAACTTTTTTTTTTTTTTTTTTGGAAATCACAAAAATAAAGAGGAAAAAAAAACGTAGGGGAGAGGAGAGAGAGAGAGAAACAGAGTTCAATCAATTGCACTAACAAGCTGCCGTTGCCAGTTTCCGCCATCATCATTGGCACATCTATCTATCCCCACTCCGGAAACACGGATACACGCATACATGCACACACAATACAAGAATGGTCTCTTTTCTTTTTTTTTTACTTTTTTTATTTAAAAAAAAAAGCTAATTTCAAGTTGTTTTTTTTTTTTTTAGTTAATTTTTCTAACATACATGTCAAAGCCAAAAAAAGGCATTCCCATTTATTCAATAAAAAAAAATAAACTTTTTTAAATTCAATTAAGTTTAGACGTCAGAAAGGCAGCATTTAACGAGCTTAAGATAGGAGTATAAGATCTTAGCAAAATTTTAACGAAACGTTTATTAAATCAACATTAGCAAGTTCATTTTGCTAAACTGACCAGAAGACTAGTTACTTTTTGGATTAATTACTGCAGAGCTCCTCTAAAACGGACATATGAGACCATCAGCGCCAGAACGGCCTAAGTATCTATTAAATCGTGAATTCCAGAGCAGTACTGTACTACTGTATCATGAGAAGTACTGTACTACTGTATTATGAGAAGTACTGTACTACTGTATCATGAGAAGTACTGTACTACTGTATCATGAGAAGTACTTACTGTATCATGAGAAGTACTGTACTACTCTGGAATTCACGATTTAATAGATACTAAGGCATAAAACCAAAAAAGTGAAATGTGGGGTTAGGCCGTTCTGGCGCTGATGGCCTCATATTGTCAATCCAGTTTTAGACCGGTCTAACTCAATTTTTTTAAGATGAAAATTTTAAATATAAATATGTTCGAAATAGTGGCTGTGAGATGTATAGATGGATAATTATGGAATTAGGGAATAATTATCCATCTATTTCAAATATAATCTTAGTTTTTCTCATGTAGAGGGCGCCACATAGATGTCTTTTTCTCTTTGAAAGGGTTATAACTTTTTCGTGCATGCTTCTATCACATGAACTTTTCATCTTAAATATATTAATACATGAAGATTCGCCCTGTAAAATATTGAACACTTATTAAAAATCACCTTGAATAATTCGCCAATGTTCGTCAGTCCGGTTGTCCCATTCTAAGCAACTTAAGGGCGAAATTTTGAATTGACATTCAAAAAAAATTATTTTCTTTCCGAAATGTATTAAACTCAAATAGCCTATTCTGGTGCTGTAGTGGTAGGTCATGCTGAATACATCAGCAGATCCGTGGTTCAACTCCCGTACAGTGAGGGACAATATTAAGTCCCACCAATGCTTTTACTTTCTCTTACCTATGATATATGTAATATATTTATAGAGAGAAAGTATTGGATTCATGTCAAAAATTCGATGTCGAGATTTTGATGGATCTTCACGTTTTGAGGTCCCCTGAATCCAAAAAGTGGTTTTCGCGACATGGTCTGTCTGTGGATGGGTGGGTGGGTGGGTGTGTGTGTGTTCAATTTTAAGCATGAAGGAATTGAGCTAGGAGGTTGAAATTTTATATTTAAGTTAAACACCCCCGGGACCGGAAAAATAAGCTTTTAATCAAAATCGGCCAAAGAGTACTAGTACTTTACTGATGTACTTTTTCAGTTTTTTTCGATTTTCTCAAAATTTGCTCCAACGATTTTTTTTTAATTCAAAAATCAATTATTTTTTAGATGCTCTTTAAAATGTATATTCTCATTTTGCGATTGAAATCTTCTGAAGACCACTTTACTCTTGTGTTTCATAAGAAAGATAGGAAAAATGGTTGCCATGGTAACAAAATATAAATATTTTCCCATACTTATAAATTTTACATCTGAATTCAAATGTACCGTACTGTCGGGAACTAAATATATTTCGACACGAAAAATCTGGTGTGACAAGCACAGTACACAACTTTCGATTACCGAAGGTAAGAGAAAGTTGTGTGCTGTGCGCCAGTCACACCAGATTTTTATAAAAAGAAAATGAAAATCTTTATTGGAAATTTTCTAGGTTTGAACCATGAAAGTTTCCATTAAAATATTTTTTTAAAAACAATGAAATAATCACAAGTAGAAAACGCATGGGTGGGACTTAATATTGTCCCTCGCTGTACCTACATTTTCTGGTCTTTTGGGTTGGGATGATTTTATGCTATATAGGCACCAGTATCAAAAATAATATTAACAAATTAATTTTTCATTAATATGTTACCACACCAAGAATCACTTGCATAAATGAATCAATCAACTCGCTTAGTAATTCTAAAACAATACCGCTCTGTGAAAGTTTATACAAATGTGTGTATGTGTATGGGTACTATTTGTCTATTTGTGTTTGTGTAGAAGCCAATTGCGTTTGCTATTAATAGATTTAATCAAAGTTGAAATCAATATGGTCCTATCAACAGGAGATAGAACTGTTGCTATATTCATTTATCATATGGAACACCGCGCAAACTCACTCTCTATTGCTTTACCCCCCCCCCTCCTCGCATTCCTCTCGCTTCGTTTGAAAAGTTTTTTTTCATATCTCTTTATTTATTTTTACAAATTGCTTTTTTTTTAAATAAAAAATAAATATATAATTTTACTTTAATCACTGTTTATCTTTCTTTTTGGTTATAATTATATTTATTTATTTTATTGTTTAGTAAAAAAAAAAATTTGTTTTTTTAATACACAAAGAAATAAAAAAAAAGAAGATAGAAATTAAAAATGTTTAATTGAAGTGGTTTTTGAAAAAAAAAAAATATATATATTTTTTTTTCATTAATCCGCTACATAAGAAATGGGAAATTTAATGAAAGCCATTTTAATTTGTTTTAGGGAAATCAATAATTATTTATTTACTTTAAATCCAGTCCTCATAAAAACATAATTTTCTCTCTCTCCAAAAAAAAAAAAAAAAAAAAAAAAACATAATTTTTTATCCAGTAGCCATTGGATTAAAACTACGTAGATATAAAATTTAACTCACATATGACATGAAGTACATTCAGCGCCGCCACTCCTGAACCCTGGAATAAGAGGCAATGCCCTACTACTGTGTTTTAGCCTAGGGACCAAAAAATAAATATTATTAATAGTTAAAATTTCGAATATTTTTAGAGATTCTGAATTTGCAAAATTTTTCCTTGTACAGTAAGCGCCACAAGTGTCTGATGTGCTTGATAGTGGAGCCTAGAGCTTAGTCAACCAAACCAACATTTTTAAAATAAATAAATCATCTTTTTTTTTTTAAACAACTGAAGGGGCAAAGCTACTTTTAAGACCACATATCCGAATTCTAAGCATTTTGGTTGCCTAACCTCAAGACTCCATTCTCAAGCACATCAGACGCTTACCGTACGACGTATGAAAATTCTGCAAATGCAGAATCTCTAAAAAATATTCAAAATTTTAACTATTAATATTTATTTTTTAGCCCTAGGCCAAAACACAGTAGTAGTTTATTGCCTCTTGTTCTAGAGGTCAGGAGTTGGCATCATGGGCGTAACTAGAGAATTTGACTGGGGGGGGCTGGGACCAGTCATCCTCGCTGGGGGGCCTGGGACCAGCTATCCTCCAGTGGGCCTGGAAAGCCCCATATTTTCTCAATTTTTCTTGGGGCAAGGAGCTTTCTGGGGGGGGGGCTCGAGCTTTCTGGGGGCCAGGCCCCTCCACCCCGGCACCCCATAGTTCGCATCCGTCGCATCCATCTTATAACAAAATTATTGAATTTACAAATCAATCTAAATGGCCTCAGATACCGAAAAAAACGTTAATTAAAAAAAAAAACATCTTTTTTAATGTTCTTGGATTTTTAATTTATTTAATGTACTTAATGAATTTAATGTACTTGGATTTAATTCTCCTATTAAATCATAATGTTTAAACTAGAGCCAACGGTTACCAGTTTAAAATTAATTTTTAATGTTCGCTGACTAAGGGGCCGTTCACACTGGGGCGATATTATCGCTAGCGATTGTTGCTAGCGATAGTCGCGAGCGCCCCGCACCAGCTGATTCAATGGAATCTGAATGGGGGCGATAAAAAGGGTTCACACATGCGCGATATCTCTCCCAACGACACGCGAGATATCGGCATCGCTGCTGCTTGCTATCGCCCGGCGCGACTATCGCCGCGATAAAATTAAATTAAAACATGGCAGCCAAGAGAGAACACATGTCAACTAAGGGAGATTTCATAAATAAAATAAATATAAATATTAGATAGCTTTATTCTCGGCCAATTTTCTTAAAAAGGAGTTAAAAACTTAAAAAAAAAAAATCTGGTGTGACTGTCGCACAGCACACAACTTTCTCTTACCTTCGGTAATCGAAAGTTGTGTTCTGTGCTGTCACACCAGATTTTTTGTGTCGACATATATTTAGTTTCCGCCAATATATTAGAATTTAAGATGTCAAATTTATAAACATGGGAAAATATTTATATTTTGTTACCATGGCAACCATTTCTCCTATCTTTCCTATGAAGCACAAGAGTAAAGTGTGCTTCAAACAATTTTGAGGGCAAAATGAGAATATACATTTGAAAGAGCATGTAAAAAATAATTGATTTTTGAATTTTAATCAAAATCGTTAGAGCGAATTTTGAGAAAATCGAAAAAAACTGAAAAAGTACATCAGTAAAGTACTAGTACTTTTTGGCCGATTTTGATTAAAAGCTTATTTTTCCGGTCCCGGGAGGTGTTTAACTTAAATATAAAATTTCAACCTCGTAGCTCAATTCCTTCATGCTTAAAATTGAACACACACACACACAGACACACACACACACACACACACACACAGACACACACACAGACAGACCATGTCGCAAAAACCACTTTTTTAGATTCAGGGGACCTCAAAACGTGTATATCCATCAAAATCTCGACATCGAATTTTTGACATGAATCCAATACTTTCTCTCTATATATATATTACATATATACATAGGTAAGAGAAAGTAAAAAATAAATGAAATCTTATACTCATAAGGTAATTAATTATTTTATATAAAATTTTTTTTGACATTTAAATTTTGAATATTTTATGATATTACCTTAATCTTATTTTCAGATTATAAAAAATATTTTAAACTTAAAAAACTACTAACTTTAGCTAATAATTGTAAGTTAAAAACAATATTCTAATTTTGAGAGTAAAAATTCAAATTTTTTTAAATTGTAATAAATAAATATTTTTATAAATAAATTTATTCTTCTTTCCATAAATATTGAAGAAATAATCAAATAGGTAGAAAGAATGAGCAAAGCAGCTAGTTTATATTTCAATTTATTAATAAACCAGGGCCGACGTTTCGATCACATATGGAACCATCTTCAGTTAATGTCTGAAAATATATATAATCCTCGCCAAGTTATATTGGGCATACACAATTATAGGTAGCTCAATCATAATAAAGCCTCAAATTTTATTATTATCATACCATGGACAGAGATTGAATGACTTCACAAATAATAATAATAATAATAATAATAATAATAATAGTAGAATTTGAGGCATTATCATGATTGAGCTACGTGCAATTGTGTATGCCCAATATAACTTGTCGAGGATTATATATATCTTCAGACATTAACTGAAGATGGTTCCATATGTGACCGAAACGTCGGCCCTGGTTTATTAATAAATTGAAATATAAACTTGCTGCTTTGCTCGTTCTTTCTACCTATTTGATTATCAACACTCAGCTATATACCTCCTTCAAATTAAAGAAATAGGCCTATAATATTTTAATCTTTATTTTTCATTTTATTCCTTTTAATCAGAAACTTTTTTTTACATTTTTTGGTATTATTATTACAATCACATTGCCATTTATCAATGACTGAAAACAGAGAACAAGCCTCTCACCACCTATTTATCGCATACGACTGTCGCGCTAGTGTGAACCCCCCTTGCGATATGTCGCTCCGACATATCGTTAGCAACAATCGCTAGCGATAATATCGCCCCAGTGTGAACGGCGCCTAAAGGTTAGTTATATACATAGGCGCCGGAACTGGGGGCGGGCAGTACATTGCCCCCCCCTGGCATCCTATAGGGGGGGACAGGGGGGGGCAAAATTTCTTCTTTTATTTCATTTATTTTTAAAAATGATATATTTTTACTTTTGAAAAATAAAATCTTCTAAATTAAAAAAAATTAAAAGAGTAAGAAATTCATTTTTTTTCCAAATTTTTTTCCAAAAATTTTTGAAAATCACTACCAAATTTTTTAAAATTTTAATTTTATTAAAATTGTGATTTTATTTAAAATTTTTAAAGTTTTATAGTAGATTTGTTTTTGTTCTATACTATTTGAACATATTAAATTATTTTAATTTTCTAAAAAAATTTTTTTTGCCCCCCCTGATTGAAATTCGTTCCGGCGCCCCTGGTTATATATACGATATATATTACTTTCTCTTACCTATGTATATATGTAATATATATATAGAGAGAAAGTATTGGATTCATGTCAAAAATTCGATGTCGAGATTTTGATGGATCTTCACGTTTTGAGGTCCCCTGAATCCAAAAAAGTGGTTTTCGCGACATGGTCTGTCTGTCTGTGTGTGTGTCTGTGAACAAAATATCTCAAGAACGAAAAGAGCTAGGAAGTTGAAATTTTATATTTAAGTTAGGCACCCCCATGGGACGTGACACGAAGCTTTTGAACAAAATCGACCAAAGAGTACTAGTACTTTACTGATGCACTTTTTCAGTTTTTTTCGATTTTCTCAAAATTTGCTCCAACGATTTTTTTTAAAAATTCAAAAATCAATTATTTTTTAGATTCTCTATAAAATGTATATTCTCATTTTGTGATTGAAATCTTCTGAAGACCACTTTACTCTTGTACTCCATAGAAAAGATAGGAGAAATGGTTGCCATGGTATCAAAATATAAATATTTTCCCATACTTATAAATTTTACATCTTGAATTCAATTGTACCCTACTGTCGGAAACTAAATACATGTCGACACAAAAAATCTGGTGTGACAAGCACAGTACACAACTTTCGATTACCGAAGGTAAGAGAAAGTTGTGTGCTGTGCGCCAGTCACACCAGATTTTTTTTTATGAATTCCCTAGCTCGGGTCTTAATCTATGAAAATCTCCCTCTCGAGATTTTATACCATTAACCTAATTATTCCAGTTTGTCTTTAATTAATAGTTTTCCGTTTAATTAATTTTTAATCCTTTAATCTTTAATTAGCTTACAGTGTTGTTTTCAAAGAAAATTATATTTTTTTTCATACCACTTGATAATAGTAATTAGATCCAGTTTGTTTATCTTCTGGGTTGGGTGTTGAGATGGTCAAATGTCAGAAACATGTCCTCGGTTTAGAAGACATTTCAATGAATGGAGTACAACACCTGGCGTTTTGTTGATTCCCGATATTGACGACACGGTCCCTGTGGGATTCCCTCGCTCTTTGCTCTTACTCTCTTGTCCTCTTCTCCTATCATTTCAATGGATGTATGCATCTCATCCATGACTATCATGGGAACTCTTCCGTATGCCTTCTACCACCTACTACTTCTATTCTCTCTTTCCGCTTGTCACATTATGAAAGACTTAATAAAAAAAATGTTTCTTTTCAAAATAATGTTTTAAATATTACATTTTTACATTTCATTTTTATTCACAAAAAAAAAAAAAAAAAAAAAAAAAAAAAAACTTTATAGGAATAATAATTTCTATTTAAAAGGAAAATATATGGAATTAAATTGTCACTTTACATTTTTCTATTTTCAAAGTAAATAAACGAGATACCAAAATATTAACTTTATTTTAATAGAAATATTTTTTTAACTACCTTTACTCATTTTCTCACCCCCCCCCCCCCCCCCCCATAAAAAAAAGCTTTTAAAAGGAATTTTTAAAAT
This sequence comes from Euborellia annulipes, assembly GCA_023213315.1. Lineage (NCBI taxonomy): Eukaryota > Metazoa > Arthropoda > Insecta > Dermaptera > Anisolabididae > Euborellia > Euborellia annulipes. The sequence goes on from JAKCPI010027323.1 coordinate 57,827, forward strand.
TTTTAATATTTGAGTTTTGTCAATTTATGAATAACATCAATCAAAAAATTTGTATACTAGTAAATATTTGAGTTATTTAATCAATCAACTACTGACAATATTTCTCACTCTTCCTTATTTAATTTTAAAATTAAATATAGAAATATTTATTTTGTTTTATTTTTTGGACGGTAATTCAATTATTTATTTTTTAATAAATAAATAATAGAATATCGAATAGTACCCATTAAAATCTTAACATCAAATTTATATATATATTAACATATATAGAGGTAAGAGAAAATAAAAATGTTAAAAACAAGTTATACAGTATTTTAAGTCTATTCATTCATTATTCAGAGATTCAATTATTCCCAGCTTATTTTTACTTTCTCTTACCTCTATATATGTTAATATATTTAGAGAGAAAGTATTCATGTCAAAAATTCGATGTCGAGGTTTTGATGGATATACACGTTTTGAGCAAGAAAGTGGTTTTCCTGACATGGACGCGGGCAATGAGCAACTTATTTCTCAAAAAAAAAAAAAAAAATCAAAATTGTACAAAAGAGTTTTTTACTTTCTCTTACCTATGTATATATGTAATATATATATAGAGAGAAAGTATTGGTTTCATGTCAAAAATTCGATGTCGAGATTTTGATGGATCTTTACGTTTTGAGGTCCCCTGAATCCAAAAAAGTGATTTTCGCGACATGGTCTGTCTGTGTGTGTGTCTGTGTGTGTGTGTGTGTTCAATTTTAAGCATGAAGGAATTGAGCTAGGAAGTTGAAATTTTATATTTAAGTTAGGCAGCCCCCGGGACCGGAAAAATAAGCTTTTAATCAAAATCGGCCAAAGGGTACTAGTACTTTACTGATGTACTTTTTCAGTTTTTTTCGATTTTCTCAAAATTCGCTCTAACGATTTTGATTAAAATTCAAAAAATCAATTATTTTTTAGATGCTCTTTCAAATGTATATTCTCGTTTTGCCCTCAAAATTGTTTGAAGCACACTTTACTCTTGTGCTTCATAGAAAAGATAGGAGAAATGGTTGCCATGGTAACAAAATATAAATATTTTCCCATACTTATAAATTTTACATCTGAATTCAAATGTTCCGTACTGTCGGAAACTAAATATATGTCGACACGAAAAATCTGGTGTGACAAGCACAGAACACAACTTTCGATTACCGAAGGTAAGAGAAAGTTGTGTGCTGTGCGACAGTCACACCAGATTTTTCTTTTTTTTTATTCGCCTTCATATAAAGTATTATACAATCCAGCTTGGGCCATAGCAGAGTGGTAGAAATCTCGCTTCTTAAGCCAGGGTCAATTCAATTCCCGTTTGTTTATTATTTTGAATACCAATTTAAGGAATTATACAAACACTGTATATGCATTTACAAACTTTAAAATAGTATAACAGAGTGAAGGGAATTTGGTTTTCAAAAAAATAAAAATATCTTTGAGTTTAATCATTTATGTTGTATTTTAACAGACAAATGAACAGACATTTTAATACGTCTTTTATTAAAAAGAATAAAGAAGACAAAATATTCTTTCTTTTTTTAATAAGGTTAGTTGAACAATTAGGATTTTAAACTTGTGAAATATTAAAAAAAGAAAAAAGCTGGATGTTGTACAATATGATTATGATAATTCTTTAGAATTTCTTTCTTACTTCAGATAAAGAACGAGAGAAAAAGGATGGTGGGGATTTCTTCTTGTGATTTGCCCTTCCTACTCCTCTTTCTCTTCGGTGTTTATCGTCAAAAACCAGAGAGAAAGAGGGTGGACTCCATCCATTTATTCCTCTCTCTTTCCCTCTTATCCTTTTCTATCTTTCTCTTGACTCTTTCACTCTCTTTTTAGAGGTGGTGTGGGTGGTACGTAGAGGGGCTTAAAGTTCGTTTTGATCCGTGTTTACCATGAAAGACGTCGAGAGGCTGCGTCATTCAATTCAAAGCCAAGCTTTCCCTGCCGCTTGGCTTGCTTACAATCCTTCCTTCCTCTATGGGTTGACACACACTTCTATATATATATACCCACACACATACACGTTGACAAATTGACGCCATTTTGGCATCGGGGTCGTCTATCGATCGAAAGATCGTAGAGGATCTAAAAAATTTTAATTTCTCAATCATCCATAAAATTTGATTATAATTGCACTTTAAATTCTAAATAAATAAATTAATGAAATTTCAAAAATTATTTGAATAATCTTTGGCCAGGGGAGTACCGAAGCAGTTGGGGGGCTGGACGACACTAGATTAGGAGCCTATATATATTTTGTACATATCTATGTATATATAAGTTCACAAAAGTTTTAATATTTGGGGCCTATGCCGAACGTGGGACCTAGATAATTTATTATTTAGAAAAATAAAATATAGACAAAATAAAAAAAAAATATTTAGGGGCCTATGGGAACTCGGGGTGTGGGGCGGATTCCCCCCCCCCCCCGGCACGTATTTTTTGCATTGTCGCATTTACAAGAGACATAAGCCTATTTTTTATTCAAATTTGTTTAAGATCTTTTTCGGCATCTGAGGCTATTTAGACCCCGACCTTATTTATTTAAATTGACTGGTATCCAATTCAATTGAAATAAACTTTTCCTATGGGACTGGATGCGAACCCTTGACCTTGCACTAAAAGCTAATGCTCTTCTAATGCTCTTCCTCTGAGCCATAAATCTACTACAGGCAACAATTAAGAAAACTTAACGAAAAATGTATTTTTATTTTGAAACAAATATAGTAAATAGTAAATCTAAATAATAGTTTACCCAAATTTACATTTTTTCGTGAACTAAGTCCTTGGGCTTTTACCATAAATCGAACAAAAACTTTCAAGAGAGTAAATTTATTTTTATTTTGTTTAAGGTCCTTTTCGTCATTTAAGACCATTTAGACCCTATCCCTATTAGGGATTTGATTGATTAGTTGTTCTGGGGCTTTTATTTGCACTGCGACCCTAGATCAGATCTATTGTGCTTCCCCCATCTAGGAATGGTTTGAATTCGGGTGATGTTTTACCTCTGGATTCCTATGTCCATCCCTCAGGCCCTAAGTGCCTGGAATTTAGGGATTAGGGATTTTATTTATTATTATTTCCTATTTATTTCAATTGAATTGTAGCCAATTCAATTTAAAAAAGGCTATTCATTTGTAAGTGGACCAAACAGAACTTGTAACTTTTATACCTTTGTTTTATTTATTAATTGACTCCTCAACATCTTTTCTTTTAATATTTTTTTTTTTTTTTATTATTTATTGAGAGTTAAAAAAAAGTAGTGACCGCAAACCCATTTTTATTTATTTATTTTTTATTTCCATTTCATATAACTTGCGAAATTGAAGCGAATTGAAATCGAGAAATCGTCCAAGTCCTTGTTTGTTTTTAGGATGTCACAAACCATTTTTTTAGCAATAGATAAGTCATGATGAATTGAAAATTAAAAGAATATAAATATAAAAAAAATACATACTTTTTTAGTTATCAAATAATGGAAAAATGTAATTGTATTTCAAGTTTTATTTATTTATTTTTTTTTTAAACCAAGATTAAACTTTTCATTTTGTGTCCCATTTTTTTAAACCTCTTTTTTTTCCAAGATATTAAATTAAAATTCCGGAGGAAAACAAACTTAATATTTACATTATTAAAAAATAATTAAAATTCATTTTATATTAAAAAAAAAAAAAATTACTAAACTTTTTTCAATCTATAAACAGAGAATGTCAAAAAATATTCTTAATATAATATAGAAATATAAGGCTTTGGCTTATTTTTTTTTTAATATCCATGTAGGACCTATCCAAACGAAATATTGAATATTGAAAATTTTTTTAATATTTATTTTTTATTAATAAATTCTATTCTCAAAAGATTTCGATTAATAATTTGTACTATAGTAATTTCATAAAAGATTTTTAATATTTTTTTTATTAAAAACTTTATTAAATTGCAATAGAATCCAAAAATGTATTGGTTCGCGATGTGAAACAAAAAATATTTTTCACATCCCTCTAAATAAAAATAAATAACATATTCATTGGTCTATGAAAAAATGTTTAAAAAGAAATCTGGTGTGACCATTCGCACAGCACACAACTTTCTCTTACCTTAATCGGAAGTTGTGTGCTTGTCACACCAGATTTTTTGTGTCGACATATATTTAGTTTCCGCCGATATATTAGAATTCAAGTTGTAAAATTTATAAGCATAGAAAAAATTTACATTTTGCTATTTTGGCAACCATTTCTCCTAACTTTCCTATGAAGTACAGGAGTAAAATGTGCTTCAAACAATTTTGAGGGCAAAATGATAATATAGGTCTACATTTTAAAAAGCATCAAAAAATGATTTTTGAAATTTTGATTTTTGAGTTTTAATTAAAATCGTTTGAGCCAATTTTGAAAAAAAAAAAAAAACTAAAAAAAGTGCATCAGTAAAGTACTGATACTTTTTGGCCGATTTTGTTTAAAAGCTTATTTTCACGCCCCAGGAGGGTGCCTAATTTAAATATAAAATTTCAACTTCCCAGGTCAATTCCTTCATTCTTAAAATTGAACACACACACAGACAGACAAACAATGTTTGGAAAACCACTTTTTTGGACCAAGGGGACCTCAATCCTTTAAAATCTCGAGAACGAATTTTACACATGAATCCAATACCTATTTACATAATATGTAAATATATATAATATATTATATAGATAAGAGAAAGTAAAAATTGCTTCCGACGACGATCGAACTATGGATCAATACTTCAACATTTTAAAAATATTTTATTATTATATTTAATCACAAGTTCATTTTGATGATTACTCTCCGAATAAATAAATCATATTTTTCTGGATTTAATTTATTCCCGATTCAATGATAATTTCTTTAAAAAAAAATATCAAAGATAATTATTTTTTTTTTTATTAAACAAAAATTTTTTATTTCCCTTTGATGAATTCAAATTCAATACGTACTATTTAAATTATTATTCAATTTTAAACTCCCCCTCCACGTTTCCATTTAGGTCATTTATTATCTTCATTTTATTAAATACAGAGATATTGAAATATTAATTAAATAAAACGAAATTTTTATTATAAACTGACTGATTTAATACTATGAATATATTTGCTTCAATGAATCATTTTTCGAATGGTGGTAGCTTTGATAGACAGTTGGATGATGGTTGGGGGATAGCGTTATTAAAATCCCCTAAAATGAAACAAATGGGGAATATATTGATTAGTATTTAATAAACTTTGCTCTCTCTATGAGAGAACATAATAAATAGCAAAATGATAAAAGGGATTCTCATTTCATTTTGTTTCTTATTGATAAATAATTATGAATAATGAGGACCTGCTTGTGTAGCAGGTAGGGTGTTCCATCTGTACTAAAGTCCGATTTTTTCTTAAATAAAATAATTTATTTCTCATTCACAAGTATGCCCTTAATTAGTTTATCGGATTTCTCAGGTCATGAGTTGGTTGCTCTGATATCTCCTCCTATGGAAGGGACCTAAAGAAGTTTAACGCTCAAAGATGCATTTTTAGAAAGGAATAGGTGTTGAAAGATTCCCTTCCCTCTAAGGAACGAGGTTGAACTAGAAATAGGATTAGTTCGTTGAACGGTTGAGGTATTAAAACTAGGAAATGATGTAACTTCTCGGGGTTGGTTGATGATTACGGCAAGAAGCAGATTAGTTTTGAGGTGTTACGAGAGTGATGCTCGTAGGAAAGTCAAAGTAGGTCGAAGGTACGGTGGCCTGTGCAATGGACAGAACGCCTAACCCCAAGAAAGGCTGGAGATACTGGGTTCGATTTCTGGGGGCCATGGGATGTTTGGCCTAGCCAATAAATAACATTCACAGCTTTCTTATAAAATAATTCTATTCACATCGAAATTTCATTTTTTATTTTCTTTCTAAAGAAATCGAAGCCTCCTCGAGAGTACAGCCCTAAAATATGAATATAATGGGAAACAAAGTTTCCATACTTAAAATTTCATTATACATATGAAACCAACTCTCTCCTGTATTGGTATTTATAAACTTTTTCTTCTCTAATGAAAGAACGGCACGAAAAGTTAAATAATAAATCCCTAACTGGTATATAAATAATTTCTTAATAAAATACTGTTCCATTTAAACAATAGAAATTTAACATTGCCCACACAGCACGGAATATTGCAATCTTGCTCAATGTTGACAATATTGCGGCAACATTGATGCAATATTGCAGCTCAAACAGCAATATTTCTAGTTTGGAATATTGCCGCTGCAATGTTGCCAAGATTCGCAATGTTTCTGCAACATTGCTGCAATATTTTGTGCTGTGTGGGTGTTAATAATATTCAGTATTAGTTTTTAAATTTGTTTAAGGACTTTTTCGGCATCTGAGGCCATAATAATATATTATGTTATATTTATTCTATATATGACCCTATTCTAAATATTTATTTGATCTATTATTGAAAAAAAAAATCATTAGGCCTATCTCTCTCTTCCATTATTCGTTAAATAACCATTAACAGAATTCATCACTTCTATTTCCACCGGTAATTAAACATTTGACCTTGAATAGTAGGAGAGAGGATGGTAAAAAAATAAATAAATAAACAACGAATTTACGTAGAATTCTTAAAGGTTTCAGTTTTTTAAATATACTTTATTCCGCAGACGAAGCCTCCTGACACGAAGTCAGCCGAAGGCGGGTGGAGCTGATAGTTGAGAGATACAGTGTAATTCCGATATTTCGTATCCGGATTATTCATATTTCTCTAGAATTCGTAGAATTCGTACAAATTTGTCGGCCCCCAGAGAAAATTTTTTTAATTTTGTACCCCCGATAGTTGGTAATCCCGATAATTCGTACCAAACCGTCCACCCCTTCCCGAGTACATATGATTAAAAATGATCAAGGGATCCACACGCCCGCAGCTAGTCTGCATAGTGAACCTTTAGAGACACACAGGGACCCACACACCCGCACCAGGAACTAAAATTTCTGTCACTTATACATGCAAAAGGAAAAATTTATTTTCGGGGTGGAATAGCAATCTCTAAAATTATTCTTTTAATATATGAATGCTTTCCAATTATCTTTTGAAATTCATAATAGACCATAATTTAAGTGAAAAAAAAAACGGAAATATAAAAAAATCACTTTTTCCCTTCGATTTCCATTCAAAGTCTCATTCTCTTCATCCAGAAAACCATTTGCCTGAGATCCCGTTTGATGACGAAGAACTTCCGCCCTCTCATTCTTTCTCATTTTAAAGCTGAGATTTTCATATTTGTAACAATAAGGGAAATAGTAGGAATTTAGAATAAAAAATTCTGGTTTGACTGGTCGCACAGCACACAACATTCTCTTACCTTTGGTAAGATTCCGGTAAAGTTGTGTTCTATGCTTGTCACACCAGATTTTTTGTGTCGACATATATTTAGTTCAAGCCGATATGTTATAATTCAAGATTTTTTTTTTAACATTCACACTTTTTTTCCATTTATTACACTCACATACACAGGCTTTTCGACAACTTAGGCCATTTAAGACTTTAAACGATACTCGTTATTTGTAAATATATCTATGATTCTTATTTAAGCCATTTGGTATCCAAATCGCTTAAATAAAATCATCGGACTGGCTGGGATCCGAATCCTCGAACCTTGGTAGACAAGGCAGGCGCGCTACCAACTACACCAAGCCCGATGACAGAATTCTAGATGTAAAATTTATAAAAATAGAAAAATATTTATTTTTTGTTAACATGGAAACCATTTCTCCTATCTATCCTATGGAAGTACAAGAGTAAAGTGTGCTTCAAACAATTTTGAGGGATATTCATTTTGAAGAGTATCTTAAAAATAATTGATTTTTGAATTTTATTCGAAATCGTTAGAGCGAATTTTGAGGAAAAAAAAAGAAAAAAAAACTGAAAAAGTACATCAGTAAAGTACTAATACTTTTGGGCCGATTTTGTTCAAAAGCTTCGTGCCACGTCCCAGGGGGGTGCCTAACTTAAATATAAAATTTCAACCTTTTAGCTCTTTTCGTTCTTGAGATATTTTGATCACAGACACACAGACACACACACACACAAACACAGATAGTCCATGTTGCGAAAACCACTTTTTTGGACTCAGGGGACCTAAAAACCATCAAAATCTCGACATCTAATTTTTGCCATGAATCCAATACTTTCTCTCTCTATATATATAGACCTATATGTATATTAACATATACATATAGGTAAGAGAAAGTACAAACGGGGTGTATAAATTAATATAAGCCTATTTGTATTCTAAATTTCCTTTAATAATCTCTTCTCTACATAGCTTATTCTTATAAGTTCTCTTCGATTGTTACTCAAGGTCATTATACTTTCCTAAATCTAACTTCAAATAAGAAAAATATTAATCAGTTAATGCGAGTTCCCAGGAGGGACAAGTTTCCGGCGATAGTTTTAGCCAGCTATCAGAAAGAGGACTAGAAGGGCGTTAAGCGATAACTCGGCAAGAGAAGAGCTCGGGAATTAAATTTATAGCCCAGGCTGTATATAACATGAGTAGGGGGTGGTTGAGCTCCTAGATGCAACAAGTTAACCGGGCAACAACAACAACGCTTCTTGTAAACAGACCCATTAAATACACCCACACGCTATATAGGTGCTACTAATACCAATACATAAGCACATTTAAATCGAGAATTATTTAGAATCCAATCCCGATTCAACAATTTGTTTAATGAAAATGCAATTACGAACTATTGTATCCATGTGGTTAGATTTTTTTTTTATTTATTTATTTAATTGCGTTTATTTTAAATTCTCTTGTTATTATTTTCTTTAAATTAAATACTTTTTTGTCTCTATTAGGTCCGTGGTTACAAAATCTTTAGGCTATAACTTTGTGGGTCGCTGTTACCCCCTCACCCCTATATGACACAATTTTCTTATTAGCTCTTATCTAGCTAGCTCTTTTTTTAATAAAGTATATTATCCTAATTTCTGATTTATTGCTTTACCTAAAAAAAAAAAAACATTTAAAATTCCTTTTAAATTAATTGCTTTTCCGATAAAAATGTCTATCTAATGTTTTCATAAATTTCTTTGAAAATGGTCTATCCCCAATTATCTTGAATTTTATTTTTTTTCACATTAAAAAAAGCGATTTTCACATGAATATGAATTAAACTTTTTTTTTTTATATATTTATTACACATAAAATAAACGAAAAATAATCAAATGGCGCAACCAGAATTTGTTCTTAGCGGGAAAGGGGGTTATGGTTTTTTTAAAAAGGGACTTTAATGTTATGCTTAAAACAGAATTCCTCGAGAGTTTTAATTTAAAACAAATGCAACATTTTGTTTTTTAATGAAAAAAAAAAAAAAAAAAAAACAATAAAATTTGCCTCTCCTGGATAAGGTTTTAACAGCAACTCTCTCCTCACTCCTCGTATATAAACATGATATATAAAAATTAAATATTTAATATAGTCTTTTTAAATACATCTTTTTTACGTTTTCCTTGGGGAAACTACTTGGGAAATCCCAATATTTAAAAAATTCATAAAAACAGTAAAATAAAAAAATTGGATTTATTTTATCTTTTTTTTTATAAAATTGAGCAACAACTTTTAATAAAAAAAAGAATAAAGTAATTTGACACAAATCTAATCGAACTTGAAAAAGAAAAATAGAAACTTGACCTTATACGAGTACATATAACGTAATTTAGAACATTGTTTCCAAAATCCCTTCGGGAATATGATTTCTTAGAAGGTAGCTTATAGGTGATAAAATATTAACCTTTTTTATTGGATTTTTATTTTCCGACTTCAAGTAATAAAGTTGATATTATAGAGAAAGGTTTAATTAAAAAATAATACTTATTTAATTAAAAATTATTTTTTAATTCCTAATTTTATATAACTACTGCGATTAGTCATATAAAGAAAATCTATTTAGTATTTAATTAATTTTATTTATTTATTAATGTTTTATACATCCTATTAAAAAAATATAGAGGTAAGAGAAAGTAATAATGATAATATTCATTTATTATAATATATCAATTTTATTAACTCGAGCCCCTAAACAACTCAATTAACTTAATTTATTGGATTGATTGTCAGTAATTGACAAATAAATGAGATGTATAATCCATTTTCTCTTTAATTTGTAATTAGTAATTATTAATTTTTTTTTAATCCAAATTACATTTTTCCAATTTGACATTTAAAAAATCAATATCTTATTTTTTAACGAACGAGGGAAATATAATCCCGACTACTATTCGTAATTATAATCTTGATAAACTGGTTTTGACTTTCCAATTAGGTATAGTTGATAGAGTTGAAAAGTTGAAAATAATCCCACATATATTTAATTGCGGAGTAGGTCTTTTTCGGCACCGGAAGCCATTTAGACCCCGTCTCAATTTATTTCAATTGATTGCTAACCAATTCAATATTTATTTTATTTATTTATTTATAATAATTTCATCACGAATTATTTTTTATTGGGTGTTTTAAATTATTTTTACTTTTTTTTTATTATTGATTAAATAAATAATCTATTACGAATGTGAGGAATAACTGTTACATTATTGAAAATCTATAAAATTATACAACAATCAATTTTCATCTGGCGTCATTTTTTTGTTTCACACACATTTACATACACATAAACAGTTCGGGAATGTTCGGCTTCTTTCGGTTTTGAGGGTATTATTGGAGTCTGCGTCACCACCGCCACCATTCCCGTTGTAGCCTTAGTAATCGCCTTGCTGGCTACCATATTGTATCATGAAAATTCTCTCTTTCTCTCTCAAGATAACCTCACACCACTATCATCTTCACTATCATCATCTTACTATAATATAAAGAGCTAGCGGCTGACTTCCTGTCCCTGTGTGTATGTGCCTAGCAGGGCGCTGATTGGCTAGAGTTACAGGAAGTGGAGCGGGCGTTAATTATTTACATGCATTCTATACAAATTCTGATGTACTTAAACTGCTTATTTCTCAATTTATATTTTAAAAAGAGTGAAGCTTTTGAAATAAATAGAGCAAACATGTCCTACAGGTGGTTAATTAAATTCCACTTTGATCTAAAAAGTTTTTTTTTTCTTTTTCAACGCTTACTGTTAATTGAAAGCTATTTAAGAAAAAATTATTGAAATTTGTTTAGAAATTGTATATATTCTAGATCACGTTGTTAAAAGTCTAGCAATCAAAATTTTGCACTTAATTTTACTAAATTAAATCAAAAAATGAAATTTTTTATCCAATCAAGTTTTTCTTTCGTATTTTTGGGAATATTTTGAATTTTTCTTGCATGTTATATGGCCGCCGAGAGCCTAGCTCAACCCCTTGGTTGTACCATTAACTCAGACAGCCTCCCCCTCGCCCAAAAAAAAATTAAATTTTACATTAAAAAATTTCACTTCATTTATAAAAATAATAAATAAATAATAAGCTTATAGCTTTTATCTCAATATTGAATGATTTTCGGAATTTTTTAAAATTTTTAAATAAATACATTTTGTTTTCGCTCAGGGGCCCACATCTTGTGGGTACGTGGATGGCGACCACGAGCTGCCCGAGCTGGGACAGGCAGTCCTTCCGTTATTTCTATGTCTGGCTCCCCGGGTTACAAAATTTTTTTATAAAATACATTTATATATAAAAACAATTAATACAAACAATATGGTAATACAAAACAAATACAAATATACTTGGTAAATATTATACAAAAACATAATAAAATAAAATGTCAATACAAAAACTTAATATACAACATTATACCAAATCCTGCGAGGGGTTAATGAAATTTTTTTTTAGAAAACTTTGTCTTGGACATAATAGATCCCGGACTTCTTTAGAGCCGGAGATTTATCCCCCTCCCTCTCTATAGATGGCACTTATCAGAACAGAAAAAATAAAATATTTTAGTTTGAATTTCATCTTTATTTCTTAAGATAGAATATCACTAGATAGAATTTGTTAAAAACGAATCGTTTGGGTTTATTGCTTAAAATCGCATACCTCCGATTTACGCACAAGTTATGTATTGGGGAGGGGAATGAATATTGCTTTGATACTCTGAATGGTAACAGTAAATTCCTTATAGAGTCACATACTATCAGAGTTCTGATCTCTCTCCAAATATTTGATCCTTAAAAAAAAAAAAAAAAAAAAATGAAGGAATTCATTTCATTCATTTGTCAATGACATTTAAATTCAATTCAATTCCTAATAAAAAACTTGTTTATAATGGAAATATATTTTTTTTTTTTTTACAAAAATATTAAATTATAAAGGAAATAAAATTCAAAATTATTCTTTTATTCCTACAAATTCAACTGGTCCGATTGGATTGTAAAAATAAACCCTTTTAGTACGAATATATTCAATATATTTTATGCTTAATGGTATTTAAGAACTGTTGGTGGTTTTCAAAACAAGGTCTGTTTGTCTGTGGGTGTGTGTTAAAGCATGAAGGAATTTAGGAATTTGAAATAGGCACTCCACTGAGGCGTGAAAATAAACTTTTAATCAAAATCGACCGAAAAGTACAAGTACTGAAACTTTACGGTAACTAAATATATCTCGACACAAAAAAATCTGGTGTAACAAGCACAGAACACAACTTTTTCTTATCAAAGTTAAGAGGAAGTTATATGCGATGCGACCAGTCACTATGGGCGTAACTAGGGGAACCCGGCCTCCCCCTCCCAGAAGCCCCCCCCCCACTGGAAATGGCTGGTCCCAAATTTTTTAGTTTCGCCCATGCCAGTCAGATTTTTTTAATTTTTCAGCATTGTTTCGTAACGATCGCTTTTGTATATTATGCTAGATTTTTGATTAAAAAGATACTTTGATTTATTTCTCTTGTTTCATCGTCTGATATAGGCCTATATTTTTTTTTAGTTGAAAACAGGATTTCTGGATGATAATCTAAATCAGATTTTGAATCGTAATTTATATATTGTGTATCATTTAAAGTCTATATGGCCTAAGATGCCGAAAATACTTTAAAAAATCTGTACGGTGACTATATTTTTTTTATCAATTACAAAAATGAAAATTATTTTAAAATATTAAAATTTTATTTTGCCTTTTTTCTACGAACAAAAATATTAATGAAATATTTTTTTCTATTTGCTTTATATTAGGAAATATTTAAATTAAAAAAAAATCTAGATTTTAAATTTCAAATTGGGGGTTTTAAATAAAAAAAATTTAAAACATTTAAAAGTATTTTTGGAATTTTATTCGCCTCTGTTGATGTTAGACATGGCACACCAGATTTTTTATAATTTAATTTATTAGGGTTGTGGAATATTGGTGATTGTCTGCATAGGGATAGGACATTTTATTATATTTAATCTCCCTTCCACAGTACTGATACTTATGTTTTTCTGTATATAATATGTAAATACTTTTCTTAAAAAACTAATCACTAATTGCTAGCATTCTATTGATTATTTTTTTTGACTTTGTTAATTTTTTGGTGGTTGGATTTAAAAATTCGAATTTAAGATTCAATAAGAATATTTTTATGACGCCAATTAAAATTCTTTATTATTTATTAAAAATTATTCATTTGTTCTTCTAATAAGTTTAAGAAAATTAGCAGATAAATGAATAATTAAATTAATATCCGCATAAAATGTTTTATCAAATACTTTTTATTTTAAACTATTCTAAATATTTTAAACAATAAAGAGATTTTAATAGGTCTTTTTTAAGTACTTTTCAAAGTATTTAAAAGCTTCCTAACAACTAACTTCGCGCGATTAAACTTGACCTACTTTCATGGCTCATAAAATGAATCCAAGGACTTTTTTTTTAAATTTTTTAAGGAGAATTTTGATGATCGCTTTGAGAAGGAAATAATTTCTCTTATCTTTAAATAATCGTTTCATTAGATAGTAGTAGTATGTAAATAAAATGTTCAAAGTTTTATGTGATATTTTAAGGATTTATCAAGTAAAAAGTAATAATTAACATTTATCAGGAACATTGCTGGAGGGTCTTAAATTAAAATCATTTTCCATCTCATTGACGAACTCAGAATCTTATTACCGGGAAAAATTATTTTTTAACAAATAATTATTAATTGTTTGAAATAAACTGATTATTTTTCAAAAGTTTAATCTCATATTTGGATATTTTATACACAATAAAGAATCCTAAATAAATACAAAATTTCATAAGAATTGAAATAAATAAATAAATTTATTACGACCCGCTTAGAGGCACCAGTCCTCGGTGACTAGGTCCAACAAACAATACAAATTTGTTTTAAATAAAATTTAAAAAATTAAAATAAAATAAAAATAAAATAATAAAAATAAAATTTTTTTGAATTTTTAAATTGGAAAAAATTTGAATTCGAAATTAACATGCAAATCCCTACTATGGAAGGAAGAGCCGGAAAATGAATTTAAAAGATTTTAAATACTATTTTTTTTTTTTTTTTTTTAATCAAAATTGTTTGAGCAAATTTTGAGAAAATCGAAAAAAACTGAAAAAGTATATCAGCAAAGTACTAGTACTTTTTTGGCTGATTTTGTTCAAAAGCTTATTTTGAGTGTCCGGGAGGGTACCTAACTTAAATATAAAATTTCAATCCAATAGCTCAATTCCTTCATGCTTAAAATCGTTATAAACTGACAGACAGACCAATTTGCGGGACCCACTTTTTTGGACATAGGGGACCTCAAAACAATTAAATCCATCAAAATCTCGACAACGAATTTTTGACATGCTTTCTCTCATATAGGTTAAGAGAAAGTAAAAATGAATCCAAGGACTTTTTTCAAACCCCTTTAGCGTCTACTTCCCTTAATATATCAATTATAAAAAAACACTAGAAAATATCAATCATCTCCTAATTAAGTTTGTTAGTAAATTAGAGATTTCCATTTTGTGGCTAATTGACTACAAATTCGACTTGGATAGTATTATACCTGTATATCTCAAAATCTCAGCTCTGAACCATCATAGATCAAAGCTCAACTATATTCGGAAAGTTCTAAACTTTCTAGATGCGAAAACTCACTTTCAACACATTATCAAATTTTACAGAGAATCGATAACGTTTATGGTTGATGTTTATGGTGTTCGAGATCTTGGATGATATTTCATCCCTTGGGTTTATTGACCAAAAGCATTTTACTTTGCCGTCTAACTCTCTCTCTGGCTCTTTCTGGCTTTTACCTATATAGCCTAATTGTTTCTTTTGATTTATATAGCAGCTGTTAAATATTGAAAAACGTATATAAATAATTTTAATATATTGACATTAACATTAACCAAATTATCGAAAATTAATATAAATAGACTATAATTCTTCCTTAAGGTGCGTGTCTCGAAAAACCGTTAGAAGACGATTCACTCTCGAGTTACTCTAGGCGGCAAGAGATGGCGTTAGTTTTTCCCTTAACTTTCTAGTATTCTCTAAAAAAACAAATACTAGCCCCCGGCTACCAATCAATTTAAATAAATAGGGACAGGATCTAAATGGCCATAGATGGCTAAAAAGATCTTAAGGTGCGCGTTTCGAAAAACCGTTAGAACAGGATTTAGTACCGAGTTACTAGAGGCGGCAAGAGATGGCGTTAGTTTTTCCCATAGGGATACAAGAGATTTATTCCATTTCATTTGAAAGATTCCAGCTAATTAATTAAGCGTAGAAAATTAATTATTTTTTAACACAATGATTACTAATTTAATTATCTATAAGTTATAGAGCGAATTTTTAAAAAATATCTTTTATTTAATGCTAATGCGATTAATCTAAGAAAAAAATTATTTTTTCGAAAATCAAAAAAAGGGCTCCTACAAGTTGTAGATATTTTAAAAAGCTTTAATTTAAAAAAAATTTGAGGTCGATAGCTTCAAAATTGTGGCCGCTGGAAACTCCCAAAATTAGCACCCCGAGACGTACGTAGTTTAAAACGGTCTCTTTCATTAAAGGTAATTGGCCAAATTTGTTAGGAAGGTTGTAGATATCAATTTCCTCTGATGATTTTCTTTCATGTTGTCTTGTTTCCACAACCTCTTCGTTAACATTGAGGTTATTTAAATTGATTTGCCGATCAGCACGTAATGCCATTAGCAAAAGACTGACTCTACGTTCGGAACGGTAATGTTCAGGCTAACTTAATTTTAGTTCGCTTTTTTGGTCGATTCTTTAAATTTTTTTTTTAGATATTCTTTTAAAATAAGGTTAATTAATTATTTGGAGAAAAATAATAACCTTAACGTACTTTTAATAAATTACTTCAAAGTGACTGGCCGGGTTGAACTAATGAATTTCTATTTTGAATTCAATTAATTCCAATAAAATCGTAACAGCTTTGCTAATGTTTTGGCTCTTTTAATAAAATTACTTTTGAATGATGATAAATATAGGGCGTATTCATTTACAGCTTAGTAGATCAAATGACACCCTTATGTTATATATCGGTATTTACGATTCCACCACTAAGAATGTTAATGAGTTATTTTGAAAAAAAAAAGTATAGCATAAAATATTTTATAATAAAAATAACTTTATATTAGTCAGGGTTAGTTCAAACATTTGTTCCATCTTTCACTATATATACATATATAAATTTCTTCTCAAGAGACTTTATACAGTGAAATAAAAGAAAATATATTCTATCTAGTAAGTGAAAAGATGTTACAAGAAAAAATGTATGTAAATAGAAAAAGTGACTTGAGACCCAGGAAACAAATGCTTGAAAAGAGAAAAAAAATATTTCTCTTTTTGAATGTAATTTGTTATAAAGGAACAGTTGATTTTTATTCGAATTATAATATCATAGTATTAATGCAATAGTAAAAAAATTTATAAAATAAATTTAAATAAAAATTTTCTCATCTCATCATAATTTGACTCGTGCGTTATTAGATTAATTACACTACTAGGCAATAGTCTTATTTGGATTCACTTAAGAATCTGAAGGAATTATCTCTGGGCTTTTTACTTTCTCTTACCCTATATATGAAATATATAGAGAGAAAGGATTGCGATCATGTCAAAAATTTGATGTCGAGATTTTGATGGATATACATGTTTTGAGGCCCCTGAGTTCAAAAAAGTGGGTCCCGCAAATTGGTCAGTGTGTGTGTGTGTGGACATTTTTAACCATGAAGGAAATGAGCTAGGAGGTTGAAATTTTATATTTAAGTTAGGTACCTTCCGAACTCGTGTAAATAAGCTTTTAAACAAAATCGGCCAAAAAGTACTAGTACTTTACTGATGTACTTTTTCAGTTTTTTACGATTTCCTCAAAATTCGCTGCAACGACTTTGTTTAAAATTTGTAATTGAACTATTTTTTAGATGCTCTTTAAAAAGTATATCAGTGAAATTTTTCGTGGAAATCATTTGAAGTACACTTTACTGATGTGAAAGCATTCGTAGCTCAGCGCCATCTAAGTATCATCGCGTGGTCAAGTTTGGAATTAAAGTGCTAAGAGCAACTAAATATATCTCGACACAAAAAATCTGGTGTGACTGGCGCACAGCACACAACTTTCTCTAACCTTTCGGTAAGAGAAAGTTGTGTGCTCTGCGCCAGTCACACCAGATTTTTTTATTCCCGAGAAGTGTTATCTATTGTTACTTTGATTCTCTAGTATTTGTTAGATATATAATGTTCTTTCGTCTGTCCTTTCAACATGAACTTCTTTTTTCGAATCATCATGTTCTAATATACATTATCATCTCATTTTTTTTTTTTTTTTTTTTTTGAATATAATAAGTACGGCATTGGGTGTGTGCTTTCACCCACGAAAAGCCGAAATAGTCAACGATCCGAAAAATGATTTTTCGCTAGATTCTTAAAGGTTTTATTATTCCAAAATCAATGCTTTAAGCCTCTGTGTCACAACCGTGAAGATTTCCCAGTAGAGATTTAGCTGAAATAAGAAATTCCCATAAATTTGAAATATTTCATATCAAGGCTATAAATTATAGCCTATTTCAAAGGCTATATAATTTATATTTTAAATCCACACTGATTCCAAAACAAACAATAACAATTTTTATCTAACCCTATCAATAAATTTCGATGTTTTCACCTGTCTAACATATTGACTTATTTATTTGAATATTCTTCGACATCTGATGCCTTATAGTCAAGTATTCGTTTAATTAGAAGAAGGCTAAATTGATTTTTTGTCTTCAGTCACAGCCTAGGATTTATTTATAATTATTGTGTATATTTTTTGCTCCAAGCTGGAGATTCCACAGTTTAACTCTCAATTCACCATAAAAAAAATATACCCATTGTAAATATAAAAGAAATTTTAAATGAGATACAGTATATTATACTCTCTATCTCCCAAATTAGTTCCTACATTTCTTAAAATATTGAATATAATTTATATTTAAATTAACCTTATTGTATTTTCTACTATAATTAAATATTATAAACCTGTTATTTTCATTCTAATTTTGTCGACTTTTACTTTTCATAAATGTAGCATTTATTTTGGGACAAAAGCATCTTTTTGAAGTTAATTTGGCACGAATGCTATATTTCTTAAAAATATATATATATATATATATATATATATATATATATATATATATATATATATTTTTTTTTTATTTCATTTAAGGTCTTTTTCGGCATCGAATGCCATTTAGACCCCGTCTCTATTTATTTCAATTGGATTAGAAGCCAATCTAAATGAAATACATTTTTGTTACATGACGGGGGTGGGAGTTATTTAAAAAATTTGCAAAACTTCTTCTCTTAAGCTCTTGAATATTTGCCATCAAACTTCCCTATTGAATAGGCAAAAAGAATATATTTTTTGGAAATATTTTGCATAACTAGCAGGCGTTGTTGATCAGTGGCGCCTCTCGTGTAGATTAGGTCAACTTGTCCGCTTTAATAGTATAATTTCGGTCTCTAGTGGGCGACTACTAATGGCTTAATTAAGTTTATCCATTATCAAATAAAATTGAGTGAAACCTTCGAGGATAAATATTTAATTTACACAATTAAATATTTAAAATAATAGAACTCACAGCCGAGAGTCTTATTTTACAAATATGTATATTTTTTAATCATGGCTTAGGAATTTTTCAAAAGACGATGAGTGTCCCGAAACATCACTAAGTTAGAAATTAAAATGTTTTTTTTTTATTAAAATAATAAGTTCAAACTTATCGAAAATATCATTTCATCTTTTAATTTGAAATTTCACACTCCGATGATTATTTTTTGAAGAAAGACATTTTACCTTTACTCTCTCTATACCGATTAAATTGAATATAATAAATGCAAGAGGCGGAATTTGCGTTAAAAGAAAGCCATTTATCACCTAGCCTACATGATAATACAAATTGCGTTGGACATTTGATTAATGGTAGTCTTATAGTTATATTTTTTTTGGTAAAAATATTTTTAAAAAAAATGAAATGTGATAGCATCAGAGGGTGGAATGTTAATTTATCAAAAAACAAAAAAAAAGAGGAAAATTATACAATTTTATTTAGTTTTAATTGAATTAATCAAGAAGAATAATTAAATTTTTATTTGAAACAAAAAAAAAAAAAAAAAACATTTAATTTTAGTACATCTATCACTTCATGTTTACTTCCTTATTGGCATAATTTATGATGACTGAATAATTTCATAATATTTCTCAAGTTAATAAATATCTTCTTTTTTTTAATATGATTTGTGTTTTAAAAAGATATTACTCTTGTTGAATAAATGTCTCTGCTCAGCAAAAAGAGATAAGAATATCTAAAACTGATAAATAATAAAAAGGATATATCTACAGTATATATAAAGTTTTTGAATAAGGACGTCTAGAATTTAGGTCAAACTAGTTGTATGATGTAATAATAATAAATTTAAAATGGAAACATAATTTCTATTTATTGAAAACTAGCCTTAGGCGGGTCACGCACCTAATTTTTTAAAAATATTTTTTATTTTTTAAATAAATAATAAAATAAAATTTGTAGTAAGGAAGAAAGAAAAGAGCGATTGCAGCTAAGTTTAGTTCGTTTATTAATCACTTCAAGCCAACGTTTCGGTCAAATATCCGACCATCCTCAGAGCTTGTATATCTAACCGAAACGTCGGCTTGAAGTGATTAATAAACGAAATAAACTTAGCTGCAATCGCTCTTTTCTTTCTTCCTGACTACAAGATCTTCTCAGATATCCACCTCACTCATAGGCGCCGGACCGGGGGGGGGGGGGGGCAAGAGTACATTGCCTCCCCCCTAGCATCCTATAGGAGGGGGCAGAGGGGGGCAATATGTCTTTTTTATTTCATTTACAACTAAAATCTTGTAAATTAAAAAAAATTACATGAATAAGAAATTCATTTTTTTCCAAAATATTTTATATAGACCCTGTATGTTTAATTTCAAAAAACATTTTATATGAAATTAAAATAAGAAAATTTAGATAACATGAATACTTGAGACTATTTTATCCCTTAAAAAAAAAAAAAAATAATAAATAAATAAAGAAAATTAAAAATATTTATTTTCTTCAAATACTAAAAAAGCAAATTTTTCTAGTGATTTTATTAAAAAAAAATTTTTTAGGCTATATACATTTTTTAAAATTTTAATTCTAATTAATTAAAATTTTTTAAAATTTGCTAGTGATTTTATCAAAATTTTTTGAAGTTATAACCTATAGTAGTTATTTTATACTATTTGAAGAAAATAAATATTTTTTTCTTTATTTTTTTTTTTAAGTAGGTTGCCCCCCCCCCCCTGACTCAAATTCGTTCCGGCGCCCCTGACCTCCCTCTAATAAAATAAAATTTATTTATCTTTTTAGATAATTAAAATTAACAGCTTGTTTTAAGCAAAAACCCTTTGAAAAATTTAGACAATAACTTAGCATCAAGTACCGTACTAGATTGATTATTATCTGTATATTGTTCAACAAAAAGCACTATGATATTTGTGTTTACACTCTTTTAAAGATACATAATAATTTTCCTTAATTACTATTTATTAATTTCTTGTAAACATTTCATCTTCTGGTTCAACAAAATATTAATTAAATTAATGTCCATTGAAGGGAAAGAGAGAGAGAGAGAGAGAGAGAGCGAGAGATTCGCTATCTAAATTAAATTAGCCCTACATTGATCGAGCGGGTATTTATTTTTATGTTGCAGGCCCAGCTGCCCTTCCAGCCCGTTTCCGCCCCCGGGGCTTCCGGTTGTCTCTCGTCCCCGTCGCCACGAGATGATTTGAGTGCACAGGGGTGAGTCACTTGTCACTTTTTCACCTGCTTTTTTTTTTCTCTTTCTTATTTAGTAGGCCTACACTTTATAAAAGATAAAGATCTTTTAAAATAAATATTCTTATTGTAAAAAAAAGGATAAATGAAAATAAAGTTGACAAAAACTTTAATATAAAGTTGAAGTATTCAATTTGGCGCATCATCATTTATCAAATATTATAAATATATAAAAATTTTTTCCTGTCTGTCAACGTTATCGATCATCATATATACGTCGTTCGCTTATAATCATATTATTTATTATTTAAATCTATTTTCTTTTAAAAACATATTTTATTAAAGTTGATATTTTCACCTAGAAATTGGCAATAAAATATTGATAATCTGGAAAAATGGAGTAATAGTATGTGCGACTAGTCACACCAGATTTTTTTTTTTTTTTTTTAATTTAAAACACTCACACTTTTTTCTCATTCACACTCACATTCACACACATACACACAGTTTTTTTAGGCAACTTAGGCCATTTAAGACTTTAAACAATACTCGTATTTATATAATATAGATATTTATTTGGGGTCCAGGCTTTCTTATTTAAGCCATTTGGTATCCAAGCGGCTTAAATAAAATCACCGGACTGCCTGGGGTCCGAACCCGCGACGTTTGGTATACGAGGTTAGCACGCTAACCTCTACGCCAAGCCCCGAGGGCTTTATAAATGTTTAGAATTCACCAATTTACTTTCTCTTACCTACGGTATATATATTAATAGAGGCTATATAGAAAGTAATGGATTCGTGTAAAAAATTCAATGTCGAGATTTTGATGGAAATACATGTTTTGAGGTTCCCTGAGTGCAAAAAAATAGTTCCGCGTCTGTTTGCAAGGGTCCAGAGGTGTTTCTCGGGGGGGGGGGGGGAGTAATCTGGTGTGACTGGTCGCACAGCACACAATCTTTTCTTAATTCCGATAATTTAAAGGCGCATTCTGTACTTGTTGGCCAGAATAAATACAAATCAAATTTTTAAGTATTAATATTTAAAATTTTACATTAAAAATAAATTTTTTTGCGAAAAAAAGTACTTTTTTTTTTAAATCTCGGTAGGGGGGAATTACCCTTTTACCCCCCCCCTGTATCCGCCCTTGTCTGTTTGTCTATCTTTGTTCAATTTAAAGCATGAAGGATTTAAACTTCGAGGTTGAAATTTTATATTTGTACCCACCCCACTTAGGCGGAAAAATAAGCTTTTGAACAAAATCGGCCAAAAATTACAAGTATTTTAGTGATGTACTTTTTCAGTTTTTTTTTTTTTTTTTTTTTTTTTCTCAAAATTGGTTCGAACGATTTTGATTAAAATTCATAAATCAATTATTTTTAGATCCTCTCCTATGTTTATAAATTTTGCATATACAATTCTATTGTACCGTACAGTCGGAAACTAAATATATGTCTACACAACAAATCTAGTGTGCCAAGCACAGAACAAAACTCTCACTTGTTAAAGAGAAAGTTGTGTGCGATCAGTCACACCAGATTTTTTATTCAACAGAAAAGTAATTTATAAAAAAAAAAATATTTTAATTAAAATAAAAATATTTCTACAAAAAAAAAAACTCGATTTTCCGAGTTAATTTAGTAAATAGAAAATTCCTTTTTTTTTTTCATTTTCATTTTTTTAACCTTGTTGGAAAAACTTTTTTTATTATTATATTTTATTATCGGCTGATATTCATTCTTTCTAAAAAAAAAAATCATACCTATAAGCATTAGGGTTTAAAAGATAAAGTTGATGAAATGTTTTTTTTTTTTAACTGATTTTAAACAAAATAACGAAAGGGTTGGCTAAAAGATATAGAAATTGTGGTTACTATCCCGTGATGTTAATCAAAAAAAGAGCATAAATCTGAATTCATGTTGAAAAAACATCAAATAACAAACAAAACTTTTTTTTTTATCAAAAGAACAGTGAAAGTGCATCACCTGAAAATCGAAAAAAGCATAGCAAAATTATTAATAATAAAATAATTATTTAATTATGATATTGTGAGAAAACATCTATTGATTTTTTTCATTTAATTTATCCCTACTGATGTTTCGGTCGGAGTATGGATATTCGTCAGAGTCGAAAAAATCTTTAGGGAGGTGTCAAATTTGGATGTCGGAATAATAACAATATATATATATATGGAGTCAAATTTGTATTAGGCCAATAACTTGAGTAAAGAATTGATTCGAAAACTAATTAAATTTTTTTTTTTACTCAATATTAGAATAAATAATAATAATAATTTAAAAAAAAACAATGGAAATTCAAAAGCTTCACTACAGAATTATTGGGGAATGTTATATCTCCTATCTACAATTTTAATAATTTACAGAACTCACAAAAAATTGTTTTGTTAACATTTAAAATAATATTTTCTTAGGTCTTCTTTTCCATTCAATAAAACAAATTGAATTTTTACCTCTTATGAAAATTCGTTTTAGATTGAATTATTATTAACCAGAAACCCAATAAAATCGTTTATTTATTAAATTTCTATAAAAATGCAGAGAGATGGTATTATAACACAATTGTCCTCAGCAAATCAACCATTTGGTTATATAATCTAATTATATCAATCTATAGCTAATTATATAAAATATCTATATAGGTGTATAGGTATATATATATAAAAGTGTAAAGTGCCCCTTGAGTAGTCGCGAAGCCCGCCGAAGGGATACAGAATATATATATATATTTGTATATCAATATATTCTTATTTTCTGACATTCAATATTGAATACCCCCCTCTACCAAATATATTGGAAAAATTTTTTTAAATGTGTAAAAAGTTCCAAAGAGGACCCCCTTTGAATTGAAATTCACAGGCAAATCCCAATAGAAATTTAACATTGGCTCTATGGAAGGAAGAGGCGGAAAATTAATTTGAAAAATCTGAAATACATCAGTAAAGTGTACTTCAAAAAATTTTCACGAAAAATTACTGATATACTTTTTTAAAGAGCCTAAAATAATAGTTAATTTATGAATTTTAATCAAAATCGTTAAAGCCAATTTTGAAAAAATGTAAAAAAAACTGAAAAGTGCTTTTATAAAGTACTAGTACTTTTTGGCCGATTTTGTTCAAAAGTTTATTTTAATGTCCGGAGTGGGTATCTAACTAAATATAAAATTTCAACTTCCTAGCTCATTTCCTTCATGCTTAAATTCTTTACACACAGACAGACACACCAATCACTTTTTGACCTGTGACCCCTCCAAAACTTGTATTTCCATCAAACTCTCGAATTTTTGTCGTGATCGCATACTTTTCACTATATATTACATATATAGGTAAGAAAGTAAAAATGGCCAATAAGAGAAATAATTTGCAATAATTGAACGAGAAAAATGTTTCCATTCTTCTTTCTCCCCGCCTCTGTAGGATAAAACTTTATTATAAACCCACATAAGTTGATTAAAATTTTTTTTTTTTTTTAATGAAAATGCTCTCTTTTGAGTTGATAAATTCTAATCCCTCTAAATAAATAATAATCAAAATCAATTATTTTTTTACTAAAAATAAAAAAAGGATTCAATTTGTTCTGAAATACAATTGAATATACATGTGTGTTGAATCATTCTTTTTTTTTCAAAATAGATTCAGACTCGATAATGATCGTGGAGTAAAGTATAGAATAAAAGTATAAAATAAAAAGTATAGAAGGGTGAATTGTATATAAAAGTGCCATAAAAACCTCCCCCAAACTGACCCTGCGCGTGCGAAAAATCTATAGAAGGTACTTGAATAAGTCTCTCTCTGTCGCACACACTTTTTCGAGAAATTTCCATTTGTTTCAAGGGATGATTGAAAGAGAAAGGAAAAAGGGATGATAGAGCTCAACCCCATTCCAGTCATCGTTCTTTAACTCTGTCGCAGCGTAATATAAAAAGTACCTAAAGAGGAAACTCCACCCGAGACTCATCACAAAAACCGGACGACACTTTATTCAGGAAGGAAATTAACGTAGTATTCGACCATGTATTAAAAGCTCTAAAAATCATTTATTTATATATAGTATATATCGGATTCATTTTATTTAT
>JAKCPI010027324.1:0-10044 GCA_023213315.1 Euborellia annulipes
TTATCAAATATCAGGTAATTATTTTAAATATTTATTTTATTTCAAACATGTTATTTAAATCAATTTAAAGAATATTTTTAATTTCAGATATTCATTGAAACAAATAAAATAATTAAAACTCGGAAATTTATTAAGCTGTCACTTTATTTTCATCGAGAAAAAATATTTTCCTGGCTGGCTGGCATTAATCACTCTTTATATTTTAAAGAATTTTATTCATAAAAATTGAATAAGTATTTAATAATTAATTGGATATTAGTAAAAACGAAACTAAGCCTCCAACATGATCGGATCTCCTTTGACAGCTCAGGTCCAGTTAAAGGTATTTATAAAAATTCTTTTAAAACATTTTGATGAGTAAGAAATTATAAATGTTTTAAAATAAGATTTTTGACCATTCAACTAGAAAATAAAATTTTTCTAATATCAATCACTTTCTATATTTTTTTTTTTTAAACATGAAAATGATTATTTAAAAACTATTTATTAATTATTTATTAGTGCAAATTGCGATTTGCGTATCATAAACGTGTCATCGTCGACCCTTTGACACTTCTGACAGCTTAAAATTATTTTTAAAATATCTTTTAAAGAGTAATAAATCATAAAAACTTTTTTCAACTAGTTGAAGGCGTTATGTAACAAACAACTAATAAATAATTGCCACTTAACAAAATAATTAGTAACAAAATAATGTGAGCTAATAATAATAAAAGTTATCATTTTGGAATTATTCGTTTAAATATATATATACACATATTGCGCCGATATGTGTGTATGTGTTTGTATTGATAATTTTATTTTTTATGCCTTTAGATCTTATTTAGGTGTTTTTTTTTTTTTTTTAAGGTAGTTAAAAAAAAAAAAACTTTTGATTCTTTTTATCAACTTGCTCTAACGCTAAATCTTAAAAAAAAAAAAAAAAAAACTTAGTGCCAAGTAGTACAATTGCAACAAAATTTAAGATTCATAAATACATTTCTCTGTCTTTGAAATTTTTTATTGTTTCATATAATTCTACTTTGCATTTCACTAATCACACAATATTAGGCTTATATAAAATGAGCCTGAGGCAGTCTTTGAAGAGATTTGGCCAAATGCAAAATTAAAAAATATATATATATACGGTATACTATAATTTACTAAAATAAACAGGGCCGTAAACAGCGAGAGGTGGAAGGGGGCTAACAAATCTCAACGAACAATCAAAGGGTCCGAGGTGACTATTTTTTTATGACTTGTCGGCCGGAGCCAGGGGCGTAACTAGAGAATTTGGCTGGCGGCGGGGCCATGGGTACAGCCATCCTCCGGGGTAGCCTATATATATATATATATATTTTTATATATATATATATATATTTTTTTCTCTCATCATCTCAACAGAGATTAACTCCAATTACAGAGAGGAAACATTGGCAATGTTTGAAAATTTTCACGGCTAGTGGAATTCGAACCCGAGTTGGGTGGGCAACTCTTGATTCGTAACCCGCAGCTTATCCGATTAGCCACGAGCATCCCCAATATTTAATATATAAATAAATAATTCCAAAATGAGAACTTTCTTTATTATTAGCTCACATTATTTTTTTTTTTACTAAAACAAGAAAAAAAAATGTCAAGGGCAATTATTTATTAGTTTTATGTTAAATGAATTTAATAAAAAGAACATTATTATTTTATATATATATTAAAGATATAGAATTATTTGTTGTTTTTAATAGGTTCTTAATTCGTATTGAATGGTAAAATAATTTTGATAAATTTAAGAGATGTTTATTTTTGATATAAAGAAATATTTTGAAAAAATAATATATATTTTAAATTAGCTATTAAATGTGCCTTTGTGAGTGTGTATAGACCCTATGTATCAATATATAGTGTGAGTTAAAGATTTTTTCTAATTGTCTTTCTTCTTGTCTTCTAGGTTTTACACGCTGGAACCTGCCTCAGCTTGTCTCCTTGTCTCAGGCTGTAGAGCCCATATTTAGTCTTAGTAGAGCGGCTTTCGCATGGCCAGCAGAGATGGAACGTTCCCCTTTAATTGCTACAATTTCCACATGTTGGTAAGTGCATTTTATTTATGGTTAGATTTGTTCATTAAGGGTTCACATGTAGATTTATTAAAAAAGACAAAAATAATTTTTCCCTGTCGACGTTTCGGTGACAAATCAAATCCCAATTAGATGGAAAAATTTCTCATATCGTAATGCTTATTAAAGCATTCTAAGGGAAGGCAAGGGTCCGCCACAGGTGGACCTGAGCCAGTTAGAGGAGGTGAAAGGGAGCGAAATGCTTAAGTGCACGAAGACACACCTTAAACCCAACTGGCCTCTGGTCTGGTCCTCACATTTTGCATACTCAACTACCTCCAGCGCCCGCTAAATACCTATTCTATCCACCCTTTCATTTGAAGATAATGGGGGGGGAATTTCTTTTATTTTTTTATAAATTATAAAAAAAAAAAAAAAAAAAAAATTTTTTTTTTTTCTATATTTAAAATTTTTTTTTTAAAAGAATATTTTTTTCTTTTTTTTTGACTTCAATAATTAATTTTTTAAATTCGTCTTCCTCTATTGTTTGAAAAACTGTATTAGAGAATTTTTTATTACCAAATAAAATTTCAAATTAAAATATTTCGTATTATAGACTATATGTTACGCCGAAATTGCATATTTCATGAAATCAGCATTTTGCCGTTCTCGTTAATTCCGCAAACCCTCTGCCGATTTCATAAATTAGGCAAATTTATCCCTATTTCACGAATTTGACTGCAACATTTTTGCCTATTTCACAAAATGGCCTACGCCACTAGAGCATTCTTTGACGCTTTTCTCGCCCTTTCAATATTTTTTGTTTGTTTTTTAGATATCAACGAATCGCTTTCGAAAATTGACATCATGAATCCAGTAGAGCATCCGCTTCCAGAATCCATGCAGAGCATCCGCCACCAGACATCGCCATTTCGTCAACCAGACACTCAGTACAGCTGATTCCAGAGCATAGCAGCTACATTTAAAGTCTGTATGAACATTTACGTGGGCGTAGAGTAAGCAGTTTAGGATTTCAGCCTAAATATAGAATATTTTAACATAGGTGCATGGATAGGATGTCATTAATACATGTTATTCTTCCATTTCAGAGCCCCTTTTAGATAGTTAATGATTTCAAGTCAATTTTTTATTTAAATTAAAAATCAATTCATTTTTTTTTAACTTATTTTAATTTCTTTCTAAATTCATTTAAAATCATAACATTTTGATCTATAAAAGAATAGGTTTTTATATTTCAATACCCAAATCCAGGTTTCTCAAGGTAATGGGATGGATGAATGATCAATGTGCAAAAGGTTTAAGTTCGATTATTGTAACATGTGGTGGGTCATGCACAGTACTCATTTCATCCCCTTACCCTACGCTGGAACATCATCATCATATGAGACAATTCAAGTGTGCATGTATTATTATTTTAGCTATTATTACATAATTCAGTATTAGGATTTAAGTTTTGCGTGTATATGATTTATATTATTTAAGGGGATCTTTTCTATGTTTAACCGAATGTTAATTTTTAAGAATACACGCAATTCTTATTAGATTATCTAGCTAGCATTTGATAGAGTCTATATATGGGAGCTTAATAATTAGAAAATCTCTACGCTCACGCATTTATATATTTATGTGGGGATTTAGGCCTTCTGCGTCGGAATTCTCTGATGTTCTTTTGAATTGACGTTCAAATATGAATGATTCCTCAATACTGGCATAGGGTGTTGTTGTTCGTCCCATTTAGGTTTAGGCAGGGCTTCCAGGAGAGGATCATTTCACTTTTGAGCGTTGTTCAAGGGAAATAGGAGAATTCCTCTATCGTATGTTTCTCCCTTTCGCGCATTTGAGAGAAAGAGTGTTTTTCTCTTTCTCCGGGGCTCTGTTAATCACTGCTGAGATCTGGGCCTTGGTTGTTTCAGGACAGAGTGAGTTAATGTTCAAGATGTTAGGAGTTCGTATAGGATGTTGTTAGCTTTTAGGGTTCTTTTTTTTCAGCATGCATCTTGAACAACGTCATTCTGTTTCTGAGATGAGCAATCAAGGGGGTTCTTCAGTAGTGTATTGACCTGGCTTTCATCCTAACTCGTGAATGAATATCAGATCAATTATCTCTGCTTTATTAGATCGCTATTAAAAGACATTAGGCAGGTGGGCGGAGATTAATTGATCTGCAATTTGTGTTTGTATGAATGTTTGTTTGTTTCTTTTCCTTCTTTACTTTTCTTGGGTTTGTGGGCGCGTTTCCTTCGATTCGTTTCCGAATTATATTATAAATGAAGGCTTATCTGCCTTCCGTGGAGTGTCCGCGTATCGCGACCATCTCAAGAAAGAAGAGGAACTTTATTTTAATATTAGATGACCGCCCTGGTCATAGATAGTGAGATTAGAAGCGCCACGTTGAGCCCAAAGAAGTAGTCTACAGGGTAAGTTAAATAATTTTCTCATATTTGTCAATATATAGGCCTCAATCATGTAACCTAATTGTTTTTTTTTTTTAGGTGGATAGGGTGGAAGTAGTGGCTGAGATCGGCAAGCTTCATCAAACTTTAACAAACTTTTTTCTTCTGTAAGTAATATTTAATCTAACTATTTAAGTTCGCTCTCTCTGATGATTTCTTCAGAGTCCCAGTTTCTGAAAAAAATATTTTTTTTTGTTCGTTTTTATAAGCCATACATCTTCTTGCTGTGTGTTTTTTTTTTTTTTAATTTTTACTACATACACTTTTTCTTAGTGTTTATATGAGTGTGAAAATTTAAAAGAAGAAAGAAAATCCTCTGGAAAATAAAAGGTAATATTAATAATTTTGAGCTCCTAGATAAATAGAGTAGAGTTGATGACGATGCAGTCAAGTATTAAGCCTCTAATGAAAAAAAGAATTTTTTCCTAAGTCTTTAAACCCGGCTGCATCCTCCTTGATCAACTCTACTCCAAATAGAACATAACTTTTTAAATTTCTTATAATTAGAGCCAAGACTAATTCAATATTTTTTTTAGGACAAGAAGATGTTGGAGTAGAATAACCCGAAAAACTCATAACAAATAAATCAAGTTATATCAAACTTTTTCAATGAAAATTTGGAGTGAAACTCCTTAATGGGCGGTAAAAAATATTTATTTACCATGATGCATCTCTGTTTTGTGTGTATACACGAAATATTAGCTCAATTAAAATGTCAATGTCAATGCTCGTGTGTAAAGCTGTACCAATTTCTATTGTTTAGTTGAATATATAGACATTTTGAAGATCCAAGTTTATTAAAAGCATCTCTCATACAAGAACAGTAGCTGATTCTCCCCACTCATTTGCTGTCTAGAAGAGTAATTAAGCCATCAATTGAGCTTGTTTTATTATAATGTTGATGGATGAACAATGATGATCTAAAACGGCTAAAACGTCTCCGTTTTTTTTTTTTAATCAAAATATTCTTTTATTTTATTTAAAATTTTTGAAATACACTGCTCGCCAATAAAAAACTTAACATTTTGTTTCTTCTTAAGATGACCTGTTCTAATCTACCTTAATGATACTCTAATTTAAGAAACATTTAATATGAAATATCTTTAGGTACATTTCAATAAGTAAATTTAACACAAATACAAATCATTTTAACCAATTTAATACAATTTAAATAAAATAAAGAAAAATATGTCGATTTTCAATTTGAAGGACAAATCAACATAATCTCGATATGTTTTGTTGGATATTAATTCAAAATTTTGTATTTAGAAGAATTTCCAATAAAATAGACAGAGAAAAACTGAAAGGTTTAAAATTTTAGAAATTTGGTGTTAATACAAAAAATTTCGACATTTTTGTCTTTATTTAATTTAAATTGTATTAAATTGATTAAAATAATTTGTATTTGTGTTAAATTTACTTAGAAATGCATAAGATATTTCATATTAAATGTTTAATAAATTACAGTATCATTGAACAGGTATTTTTAAGAGGAAACAAGTGTTTCGTTTTTTTTTTTGACGCGCAGTGTATTATCGTCCAATTAAATCTGGTGTAAAATACATATATAGATTTAAAATATTTAATGAAGTCAAAACCAAGTAGTTAATGTACTGTATTATATATTTGTCACGGATCTTCAGATATTTTAATGAAACAGTAACATCAAATACTTGATTTTCAGAGTTAAGGTGCAAATATAACCATTTTTATTCAAAATATTAATTAGCTTTGAAACCTTTTTTCAAGGTAGCTTTGCTTTATGAACAGTCCTGAGCATGGGCGTAGCCAGGTGGAGGCAGGGGGGTTGTCCTAAAAATTAAAAAACAAACAAACAAATATATATTTTTCCCATTGGGAATTTTTTTTAACGCCACAATCCACTACATTAATTTAATTTTTTTATCTAAATAAATAATTAATAATCTATGTATATATTAATTGCAACCCCTCCTCTCGCCCAAACGAGGGGTTGGCCCCCCTAACTAGATGTCTGGCTACGCCATGGTCCTGAGCGATATGATTTATATTTATTTTTTAATTAAAAATTAATTATTTATTTCAATAATTAATAAATGACATATGGCTTCAGATGCCGAAAAAGGTTTTTAAAAAAATCAAAATTTCAGGAAAAGAAAAGGATAGAAAAAAAAGAAAAATACATTCACGTTAAAAAACACATATCTGGCTCATCTTTTTTTTTTTTTTTGTCAAATTATCTAAATAATTAAGCACTTAAAAAATTTCCAAACATTTCATTTGATTTCTGCCTTCTATTCAGTAACTAAATTCAATATAATTTATTTTTACAACGCTTTTATTAAATACGTATTTCACTTTGATGAATTTATTTTTTTTAATCTTTCAAAATTAAGTTTTTAAATTAAAAAAAAAATTTTTTTCTCTCTTCTCGTTGAACACTCGGATATTTTATAAAAAATAAAAATATTTTTAAAGGGAAAAAGCTCAACAACAAACAGCAAACAGATGTGTGAGACTGTTATTGGCAGAAAAGTGAATATCGTTTTAAAGTGTTAAATTATATTGAATTTAAATTAATAATAAAATAAAAAAAAAAATAAAAAAAGGATGAGCAATTGTAAAGCAACCAACACTCTGTCCCTGTGTTCGTATGCTTTATTCGGGAGTTAATAAAATGAAAATAAAACGCTTTTAAAAAGTTTAAACTTTCAGTTTCAAATTTTTTTTTTTTTTTTTTTTCTAATCGATAAATTCAATGATTTGAAGAATTAAATTTATTTATTTATTAATAAATACCATAATAACGAAAGATATTTTTAAAAGAAGCAATTCCTGGGCCGTTGAACACACATTGCCTTTTGTGCTAGGGGGTTAGGGGTTCGTTTTCCGTGCCAAGCGAAAAAAATTGAATTTGTTATCAATCAATTGAAATAAATGTCTTTTAGATGTCAGTAAACAATGGCATATATTTATATAATATTTTCATATGTGGCGGAAAACAATCGCTTCAAATTTAAACTTTACATCCTAGAAATCAGGACCTTCTAGGTTGGATTTAAACCTTTCACACTTTAATGAATTTCCATCGCCAATAGTAGACTACTCACTTAATGTACAGTACAACTCCTCTTATCCGGCCTCGGATCAACCGGCCTATCCCATTGGTATTATAAATTACCATGACTTTGGTTAATTAATTGTGATACCTTTCTAGAGATAGTTACAAAAAATTAAGTTGAAACTATAGCAAGGGCGGATCCAAAGGTTTCTCGGGGGGGGGGGGTAATCTGGTGGGACTGGCCGCACAGCACACAATTTTTTTCTTAATTTCGGTAATTTAAAGGCGCATTCTGTACTTATTTGCCAGAATATAAATACAAATCAAATTTTTAAGTATTAATTTTTAAAATTTTATATTAAAAATAAATTTTTTTTTTCGAAAAAAAAGTATTTTTTTTCAAATCTCGGGGGGGGGGGGTAATTATCCCCTTTACCCCCCCCCTTGAACTATAGCAATTTACATATTCTCAAAATTTAAATTGGTTGAAAGAAGAACTACTTCTTTTATTATTACATAAAAGGATTTAAATATATTTACAGTACAATCCCCTCTTATCCGGCCTCGGATCAACCGATACTCGGATCAACCGGCCTATCCCAGTAGTATTATAAATTTCATAAATTTATCATACATTATTTTTATTATTACATATTGGGAGAGTTGGGAAATTTGAATAAAAATCAATTTTTTACCCCAAACTTCGAATTAACCGGCCAAACGGGTATCCGGTCAGTATCTTGGTCCCGACCAGGCCGGTTAAGAGGGGTTTTACTGTAAGCTACTTTTTGATTCCATTTCATTTTGCTAAACATTGTCTTATAAAATAAATTTTATGAATATTTAAAAATGATTATTGCTAGCTTATAAAATATTTTAGTTTGCTATGGACATGGCTCGTTAAATATAAATAAACAAAAAAAAACTGGAGATAGTCGAAATTATCCTATCACTAAAAATCAATTTAAGAGAGAGAGAGAGAGAAAGAGATTTTTATCCCTTTTTAACAGATCTTTGTCGGGAAAGAGAAGGACATGCATTTGCTTTTATTTTCTGCTGTTGCTCATCATACCCAAAACTTCCAATTAATTTTCAAGTTTTAACAGTTTATATACGAAAAATTAAATATACAATAACTATTTGTGGCTGATAAAATCTAAAGCTTCCATTCGTTTTTTAATATAGAAAAAAAAAAAAATATAGGTCTATATAAGCAAAAAACTGATTTATTTTCTTGGCAAATATAATTAGATATTAATTTCCTGTTGACTGGCCTACCTCCTTCATAAAATTCTATCCTCTCTGCGGGAATCCCCATTTGCGTACTATCCTTGTCTGTGGTCCAATGGAAAAATTTCGAAGACTGAGTTCTTCGCACATGGCAAGTTAGATTAGAATAGAGAGACTTGATTTTGATTTATTTTGGAAAGAGACCAGTGATCTCTCTCCGCCTTAATTTTACCCCATTTCATAACATACAGAGACTTTTTTAATTTGAAATAAGTTTTCGAGTTTTCTCCATATCACCAGTGGCGTAGCAGGCGTGGGCGAAGGGGCCTCGCGAGACAGAATCTTAGTGAGCTTTCACGATAGAACTACAACTACCAAACTCCATTAGAGACACCATTCAGATGATTCAATAAAACATAATTACAAATGAATTTGAAGATATCTATCCTAATGTTTACATTGATATTAGAATTATGTTGGCCCTCGAGCTTGGTGTAGGGGTCTTATATACCAAGGGTCGCGGGTTCGGATCCCAGGCATCCGATGATTTATTTAAGCCATTTGGATACCAAATGGCCTGAGTTGCCGAAAAGACTGTGTGTTTATGTGAGTCATTAGCGTATATAGAAATTTTTTTCGGGGGGGGGGGGGGGGCTAAACTCAAAATTTTTTTAAGAAACTTAATTTTTTTTTCACACGAAATTTTTTCCTTTGCGGAACCAAAGTTTTTTCACCCTGCGTAAAATTTGTTGCCTTCATGTCTGTATATCCCTACTATGTATATGTGTTTGGGAAATTTCCGGGGGCCCGGAGCCCCCTCCCGGCCTCCTCCCTTATATACGCCCCTGATGTGAGTGTTAAAAAAAAAGAATTATGTTGACTCTTCCTGTAAGTACAGCTTCCGCCAAAAGAAGTTTTTCTCCCGAGGAGTTTTTCAGGGGGGAGTAATCTGGTGTGACTGGTCGCACATCAAACTTAAAGTTGCATTCTGTACTTGTTTACCAAATTTTTTTTTGTTTCGAAATAGATTTGTACACGAAGACCATTTTGAGGGGCCCACTTTTTTCTTTGGAATCGGGGACCCTCCGAACGAGTATTTTAACATTCTTGACATCGGAATTTTTGACACGATCACAATATTA
Organism: Euborellia annulipes; assembly: GCA_023213315.1. Classification (NCBI taxonomy): domain Eukaryota; kingdom Metazoa; phylum Arthropoda; class Insecta; order Dermaptera; family Anisolabididae; genus Euborellia; species Euborellia annulipes. Next base: position 9,917 of record JAKCPI010027324.1, read on the forward strand.
CATGTAATAATAATAATAATAATAATGAATATACATACATAAATAAGAGAAAGTTAAAGTATATATATTTTTAAAGCTTCATTTTTATTGGTAAAAAAAATACAGAATGCAACTTTAAATTACTGAAA
>JAKCPI010027325.1:0-14791 GCA_023213315.1 Euborellia annulipes
GCTTGCCATCTATTACAAGAATGCTGAACTAATTTAACAGATGGTTTTTAAATAAATCATCTAAGCTTATTTTAAAAATTTCTTAATTAATATGTGATTAATAATAACAATAAATTCATTTTTAAATTTAAAAAAAATTAAAGATTATTGGGACAGATTGTTTTTTTGTATTTGCTTGATAACAAAAAAATTAATTACGATAATTTTTTAATAAGTCATTAAAAAAAATTAAAGCTCGATGTCCCAATAATCTCTTATGAATTTAATACATTTAAAAAAAAAAAACGCATTGAAAAATACCTTATAATAGTCTAGTTTTTTTTAAAAGTACGTTTAGACGTCGCTCCTGAACCCCCTTAAATGTATTTTCGGTGAAGTAAACCTTCTTGAGTAAAGAGAAGTGCATAAAAGGGTCGCCTGGGCCTAATGGGAGATTGCAAGTGGTCAGACAGAGCGTTCGTTGGTGGATGTTAATTAATTAACAGCCTGTTGTCCATTTGTTCTAGATCATTGGATCTCTCTCTCTCTCTCTCTCTTCACTCCACTCACTTCAGGAGGGAGAGGTATTTAATTTATTTAAAAAAAAAAAAGAATTTAAACACCTAAAAACCATTCAACTTGATAAACAAAAATCTGGTGTGACTGTCGCACAGCACACAACTTTCTCTTACCTTCGGTAATCGAAAGTTGTGTACTGTGCTTGTCACACCAGATTTTTTGTGTCGACATGTATTTAGTTCCCGGCAGTAGGGAATATTTGAATTCAGATGTAAAATTTATAAGTATGGGAAAATATTTATATTTTGTTACCATGGCAACCATTTCTCCTATCTTTTCTATGGAGTGCAAGAGTAAAGTGGTCTTCAAACAATTTTGAGGGCAAAACGAGAATATACATTTGAAAGAGCATCTAAAAAATAATTGATTTTTGAATTTTAATCAAAATCGTTAGAGCGAATTTTGAGAAAATCGAAAAAAACTGAAAAAGTACATCAGTAAAGTACTAGTACTCTTTGGCCGATTTTGATTAAAAGCTTATTTTTCCGGTCCCGGGGGGTGTTTAACTTATATATAAAATTTCAGCCTCATAGCTCAATTCCTTCATGCTTAAAAGTGAACACAGACACACACACACACCCACCCACCCACCCACCCACCCACCCACAGACAGACCATGTCGCGAAAACCACTTTTTTGGATTCAGGGGACCTCAAAACGTGAAGATCCATCAAAATCTCGACATCGAATTTTTGACATGAAACCAATACTTTCTCTCTATATATATATTACATATATACATAGGTAAGAGAAAGTAAAAATAAATAAACACCCGAATGGGAATCTATCTGTCAGTTTGCATTTGCACGCTAGATTACGTTTTAAATCATATATAGATGAGTGATTTTTTTTTTTTTTTTTTTTTTTTTTAATAAATGAATGAATTTTGATTTATTATTATTTTTTTAAATCGTTTTAGAAATTATTTTTTCGGTATCTTAAAGGTCTCTATTCGATATATATTTCTTCCCTTAGTAAATGAATATAATCACTATTAGAAGTGATTTTTATGAATAGTTGTGGTTCTAAATGGAAGTCATAGGGCATATAATGAATGCACTCTGCAAATGGCTCATCTCCGGCTACAGGGCGACAAGCTTGTTAATGGGTGTTGCGGATTATTAACAGCCGGAAGGGTCTGGGGATCATATGCTGACACTACCAAAAACAAATCATCGTCTCTCTCTCTCCTCTCACACCCTTCTTCGAGCCCTATCTCATCTCATCTCATCTACTAACAAGTAGGCACTAAAACAAATAAATAGTGAATTAATTTATATATAAAACAAGGTCTACTAATAAAAAAAATCAGATCCCACAGATTTTTGTGTGTCGAGATATATTTAGTTTCCCATAGCACCTTAGTTAACTTGACCACTTGCATTTCATATGCAAAATATAAAAAAGTCAATTGATTCAAAATTACCATAGGCTCTGTGTATTTTAAATGTTAATTGCTTGAAATAGAATATAGTAATTTATGATATATACAGTATAATATATTCATAATATTTGGATATTTTATACACAATATATCAACAAATAAACGAATAGAAAAAGACAACATCGAGAAAGTAATTATCGGAAATAAACGGAGAGAACATCTTTGAATCTATCTATGAACTCTATTGAGTGGTAAGAATACGAAAACATTCAACGAAGTATTAATACTTTTTTTTTTTTTTTTTTTGGAATGGGTGCATAAGGTCCGAAGACCTATAATGACCAATAGTCACATGCAGCCAGGAAGAAAATAAAAACAAAAGGAGAAGCATAAAGGGGAAACCAACTGCGGGAACTGAGAAGATGCCTGTTGAGGTTAGACTTGAAAGTCTGAAGATTGTAGGTTTTGGGGAAGATAGACGCAGGGAGCTTGTTCCAATCACGGGAGGTCATGGGGACAAAGGAAGAATGAAATTGATTAGTTCTGTTAGTCGTGATCTGAACAGCATAGGGATGCTGAGAAGATGCCTCTCTTGTGTTCCGTGAATATGTTGCATTGGGTGGGATAAGTGATTTTAATTCGGCAGAGCATTGACCATGGTAATACCTGTAGAAGAGAGAGAGTGCAGACACGCTTCTTCTATGATCTAGTGACTGTAGGGATGCAGTAAGGGTAGAATCACCTATCAGTCTAATTGCACGCCTCTGTATGGCTTCCAAGGAAAGAGAGCGTCTTTCGACTATATTCAAGACACGGCCGAATTTGGGCTTTATAGAGGATTAGGAGTTGTTGGGAGGAAAAGTAACGCCTCGTTTTGAATAGGAAACCCAATTTCCTTGCGGTAGATTTAATCACAGAAGAGATGTGGTTGCTCCAGGAGAGATCAGATGTAATTGTCACTCCCAGAACAGAAAATGAATCTTTGAACTCGAGGCCATTATTGCTGTAAATAAGGGGAGGGCAAATCCTATTTTTTTGTCTAGAAATTAAACAACATTGGGTTTTTTGGGAATTGAATTTTACTTGATTGAGGTTTCCCTGTAGGCCTAAATGTGTAGAGTTAAAAAATCTGGTGTGGCTTAACGCGTTACCTTCGGCAATCGAAAGTTGTGCACTGTGCACTGTGCTGTCACACCAGATTTTTTCGTAGAGTCAAATGATTCAAAATTTCCATTAGATCTGTGTATTTCAAATGTTGATTGCTTGAAATAAACTATAGTTATTTTTCAAAATTTTAATCTCATATTTGGAGATTTTATACACAATAGAGAATTCTAAATAAATACAAAATTTCATAAAAATTGGAAAATTTTTTTTTAAATTTGTAAAAAGTTCCAAAGGGAAACATGCAAATCCCCATAGGGATTTGACATTGGCATGGAAGGAAGAGCAGAAAAATGAAATTTGAATTACATCAGTAAAGTGTACTCCAAACAATTTTCACGAAAATTTTTACTAAACTTTTGAAAGGGCATATAAAAAAAAATAATTGATTTGTGAATTTTAATCAAAATCGTTCGAGCCAATTTTGAGAAAATCGAAAAAAAACTAAAAAAAGTACATCAGTAAAGTACTATTACTTTTTGGCCGATATTGTTCAAAAAATTATTTTTATGCCTCATGGGAGTCTCTAGCTTAAATATATAATTTCAACCTCGTAGCACTATTTCCTTCATGCTTAAAATTTTGCAGACACTTACTGACATGAACAGACTAAATTGCGGCACGCACTTTTTTGGACTCAGGGAACCTCAAAAAATATTTCCATCAAAATCTCAACATCGAATTTTCGATATAATCGTAATATGTTATATTATAACAAAAATAATTGCTAAATATTGTATAATCAAATATTCAAAATCTAGGAAATATGCTCAGAAAGATGTGAAATGAAATAGAGCTTAAACGATTTCTATTCGCATAATTTGTATAGAAATCCAAAAAGTTTCACCGACATATTGATAACACCAAATAAATATTTACATATAATTTCAGCTACTTACAGACAAAATATTTATGCCATTGTAGCGCTACATTTTAAATTGTAAAACATACAAACAATCCAAATGCGAGGAATTGTCGTTTACTCAGATAAAAAATAAAAAAAAACAATTTCAATTGGCTTGCTGATTGTCAGCACTGCCAGCCAGATACAACAAAATATCAAATTCAAAGTGTCTGAGGAAGAGGGAAACGAGCAAACGAAATGTCTTCTGAAAAATCAATAATTCTTTCCATTTATTTGATTATTTTCCCACAACTTCAATTTATATGTGAATTTTCCATTTTATTGAAATACTTTAAACTTATTCAATTAGTTTTTAAAGCAGAGATAGCGAGGGTGTAGGGGGGGAGGGGGGGGGGGAACAATTTATTTGATCATCATTATTAGGAAAAAGAAATTCTTTTGCCTAATTATTATTTAATATTAATTAAAATGTATTTATAATTTAAAGTTTTCATCAACATGTTGGTTAAAATCAAATAAATGTAAATTATACATGTACCCCTCTCTCTCTCTCTGGCAAAAATTAATTGGATAACTTTTAGTTATTGCATCAACAAATTGATTCAATTGCGATAGATGAAGAATTTGAATTAGTTTATTTTAAATATTGATTTAATCATCTGGCGATTTGTTTAAGGGAGCAGATAGGGATGATAGGATAATTAAATCACAACAATAAAGTGGATTTTCAATTGTTGGCTTTGGAAACACTTTGCTATGACAGTTTTATTTTTTTAGAGTTTTTCTCTTCTATTTTCTTTGTAGGCCAAGGAGAGATCCAGAGGAGTTTTTCCAGAGGGCAATTTATTTTTTTGCTTGGTGTGATTGCTCGCACAGTACATTACTTTCTCTAATTTTCGGTAGTTTAAAATTACATTCTGTAGTTGTTTGCTAGAATTTTTGTGTCGAAATAGAATTGAACACTCACCCCTACGGGCCTTTTTGAGAGATCCACTTTTTACTTTCTCTTACCTACAGTACCTATATGTATTCATGTCAAAAATTTGATGCCGAGATTTTGATGGATATACACGTTTTGAAGTCCCGTGAATCCAAAAAAGTGGTTTTCGCGACTGTGTTCAATTTAAAGCATGAAGGAATTGAGCTAGGAGGTTGAAATTTTATATTTAAGTGAGGCCGACCCCGCATCTCGAGAATGGGACGAGGACAGAAGAAGAAGAAGGTAATAAAATAAGCTTTTGATCAAAATCCGCCAAAAAGTACTAGTACTTTACTGAGGTACTTTTTAAGTTTTTTTCAATTTTCTCAAAATTGGCTACAACGATTTTGATTAAAATTCAAAAATCAATTATTTGTTAGATGCTCTTTAAAATGTATATTCACATTTTGCCCTTGAAGTCTTTTGAAGACCACTTTCGTCTTGGACTTTTTAGGAAAGATAGGAGAAATGGTTGCCATGCTAACAAAATATAAATGTCTATAATAAATTTTAAATAAAATGCCCTCGGGGCTTGGTGTAGAGGTTAGCGTGCTAATCTCGTATGCCAAACGTCGCGAGTTCGGACCCCAGGCAGTCCGATGATTTTATTTAAGCCAATTGGGTACCAAATGGCTTAAATAAGAATGCCTGGACCCATATATGTATATTAAATCAATAACGGATATCGTAAAAAGTCTTATATGGCCTGAGTTGCCGAAAAGACAGTCTGAATGTGTGTGTGAGTGTGAGTGTGAATGAGAAAAATGTGAGAATGTTTAAAAAAAAAAAAAAAAATTAAATGTAACGTACTGTCGGAAACTAAATATATGTCGACACAAAAATCTGGTGTGACAAGCGCAAAATACAACTTTTGAATACCGAAAGTAAGAGATAGTTGTGTGCTGTGCGACAACTCACACCAGATTTTTTTTTTTTTTTTCAAAACCATATAAGCTTATTTAACGTATTTTCTAGTCTGATTTATAATTTTAGCCGATGATGTGATATTTTCTATGTTTAGTTCTGAACATTATATTAATAGTAAAAAATCTATTTAATATAAAGGCCTATATTACTGTATATATTGAGCGAACATACATATTTTGTTTGGAAAAAAATATTCATAATATTGTAATTTGTTGAGCGAGAGGAGGAGAGAGACATTGTAAGGCAATGGTAAGTGTGACGTGCCGCTTGAGGCGCCACTGTCCAAAAGCGCCTGAGAGTTATGCAAAATCTTGCTAGAAAAGATACTTTTGATGTCTATTTAAAAGGGAATCAGAGAACAATATTTTTAGGAATGATTAAAAAGGAATGAAATCAAAGTATACAGTATATAACTATAATTTACCGCCATAATAGATAACGTATTACTTTAATAATATGTACATGGACTTTTATATGTGCAATTTTACTATGCAATTCTAGCTATGTTATTTTATTATGTAATTTTGATAGGTTGTTCTTTTTATGTTGGTTTGCTATGTAATTATTTTTATTTTATTTATATTAATTGTATGTATTTGTTGTATTTCATGTTATTTTATTTATTTATTTAATGTTTTAATTTTATATATTGTTAGGTATTTGATACATTTTTATAAAAGTTTTTTTGTAAATGTATGGCCTTTGGCCGAATGGATTAACAAAAAAAAAAAAAACTATAATTTACCGGATTTTTGTATTAAATCAATATTTGAGTCACTTATCGTGTAAGCTTCTTTAGGTGCAAATTAGAAATTTTCAAATCTAGAGATTTTTTTTTTAACACTCACACTCACCAGTCTTCGGCAACTTAGGCCATTTAAGACTTTGACGATAACCGTTATTATATATAATATCTATGGAGGTTCAGGCATTTCTATTTAAGCCATTTGGTAACCAAATGGCTTAAATAAAATCATCGGACTGCCTGGGGTTCGAACCCGCGACTTTTGGTATACGAGGTTAGCAGCTAACCCCTAACCAAGCCCCAAGGGCAATCTAGAGTTATTTTAGATTTTTAGAAATCTACACTCTGAATCATTTGTACCTGAAGAAGGCCACAGGATGATTGCCAAAAACATTTCATTTAATACAAATATCGGGGAATTACCGTAAAATAATAATTATATTTATCAATGAAAATAAATTTAAAAGCACGTATATATATATATGTGTGTGTGTATGTGTATATGGTATATATCAATAGAAATTCTGTGGTCCTTTGAATAATTTTTGATTTGATTGAGTTGATAAAATTAATATAATGATATGGCAACATTTCCAGGACCCGAGGCGGCCTCAAGTCACGCATGTGTGAAGAGAAAAAAAAAATTTTCAAAATTAACCTTTCATCAATTTTGCAAATTACAAAAGCATATAGCGAAAAGTAAATCTAATAAAATTTTAATGATTCTAATGAATTTTAATTTCCCTATGAATTCATAATTGTCCTCTTATTTGAAATTAAACCTAACTTGGATTCGTTCCAAAAAAAAAAAAAAAAATGTAATTTATCAAAAAAATTATAGAAATAATTTCCCTTTAAAAAAAAACGTGAAATTGAAAGGAGAGAGAGAATAAAAAGCAATTCAGGTGGACGTAATTGAATTTTGTTTGTATTCCTTTTCTCTCCCCCCCCTACCCCTTCCATTTCATTTTGTATATTGTCCTTTGAACTGAAAACGAAATTTTAATTAACTTAATAATGCATATCCTGAGCCATAAGAAAATTTGAAATATTCTAGAGCAGTGGTTCCCAACCTGCACAAAAATAATAGCAGAAAACACAAGACCTCCAAGAGAGACAGACATCGATATAATTAACGCCTTCCAAATGTATTTATTCATTAAATTAATATAGGTCGAGTCAAAAGGTCTTCTCAAAAAAAAGGGGACAAAAAAGTTAAAATTTAAAAAGAATATTTTTTTGTTTAAGCCTAGCCTAATTTATTTCGATAGATATATTACTTGGAAGCAAATAGAATATTTGCGAAAAAGCCTTTTCATAAAATCAAAGCACAGATCACACGGATGAACAAATTTGCTTAATATTCTTGGAATTGGAGTAAAAAATAATATTGATATTGATGCTACTGAGAAAATAAGATGTTTCTGAATATTATTGACAGGTAGGAGAGAATTTTTTTTTGTAAAATGTTTTTTTATCGTAAATATTATTTATTAAAAATATTTATTTTCCTCTTTAAAAGAGAGAACTCTAAAAAAATATCAACTTTTGAAAATGTTTAGTATTGGAAGTTTTTATATAACTGCTTAATTGATGTAGTAGAAAGAGAATAAAAATGTATTATTTATTTCAAGAAAGTTATGATAGGCGCCAATGATGAATGAAAACGATGTTTATTCCAGTTTGCTCTTCGACGTTTCGTGTGCTAGTCAACATTCTTCAGGGTTGAGTAATAATTAACAACTGTTCAGTTCTGAGGAAGGGAGTGACTAGTACATGAAACGTCGAAGAACAGACTGGAATCAACACTCGGATAACAAGCAGACATAGAGAAAAAAAATCTGGTGTGAGTGGCGCACAGCACACAACTTTCACTTATCTTCGGTAATCGAAAGTACTGTGCTTGTCACACCAGATTTTTTGTGTCGACATGTATTTAGATTCCGACAGTACGGTACATTCGATTTTCAAGATGTAAAATTTATATGTGAAAATATTTTGTTACCATTTCTCCTATCTTTCCTATGAAGAACAAGAGTAAAGTGGTCTTCAGAAGATTTCAATGGCAAAATGAGAATATACATTTTAAAGAGTATCTAAAAAATATTTGATTTATAAATTAAAACAAAAAAATCGTTGGGGCGAATTTTGAGAAAATCGCAAAAAACTGAAAAAGTGCATCAGTAAAGTACTAGTACTCTTTGGTCGATTTTGTTCAAAAGCTTCGTGTCACGACCCATAGGGGGTGCCTAACTTAAATATAAAATTTCAACCTCATAGCTCTTTTCGTTCTTGAGATATTTTGTTCACAGACACACAGTCAGACCATGTCGCGAAAACCACTTTTTTAGATTCAGGGGACCTCAAAACGTGTATATCCGTCAAAATCTCGACATCGAATTTTTGACATGAATCCAATACTTTCTCTCTCTATATATATATATACATATATACATAGGTAAGAGAAAGTAAAAAGGAATATTTATTTATTTATATGACATAGAATACAAACAGCCAACAAAATATTTCTTAAGCAAGGCCAAGAAGCGTTAGCTCGAGATAGGTGGTCCTGAGAAACAAGACTGTGAAGCGTAAACGATATTTATTTATTGTAAACTCTAAATGACCAAAAAAAAAAAAGATTTTAGTAAAATAAAATTTGAATATTTATTCGTTTTTTATAGAAAAAGGAAATAATTAAATCAATATCTAAGGGAGGAAGGAAATTAATGAAGGAAATAATGGTAATAAAAGAGAAGAAAGAGAACTGTTGCTACTGGTGAGGGGTCAAGTCAATTTCCGGATAGGGGGGAGGGAGACCCTTTTGTTGATTCGGTGCGGTCAGGTGGGGCCGATTGCACAAACCCACAAACAGAACTTATTGAATTGTTAATGTAATCTCAACCCCTCCATTTGTCCCTCTCGGAAAAAAATCCACCCCAAATGGATCAAAATTGAAACAAATCGCTTCTCTAACTGCTGCTTATTATTTATTCAATGTTGTACCACCAATACAAACAAAAAATGCTTTTTAAACCAATTTTCTCTTTTAGATTGTTGAAATACCTAGATATATTTTTAATCAGAAGTCTGTTTAATATTGACAGCTATCTTGAGAAATTCGACTTCTTGTGTACTAATTTTTACAATAATTGTAAAAGTGTCAAGAGCTGATAGAAAAGAGAAATCAAATTTAAAATTAAACTTTTTTTTAGTATTTATTTATTATATTAGAAAGTGAGGATATAAAGCATGAGATTTATTGTCTCCTCGGCATCTGAGGCCATTTAGATTTCAATATAATATTTATTTACGATCGCATACAGACACATTATTCCCGGCGATCTCAAATTGTACATGGATATTTATTAAAATTAAAATTTTTATTAATTTTAATTTATTTTTATGATCTTTTTAGGGAGTAAGCTGCCAGCTCTTCTAGTAGCTTACTACAACCTCGTCTACAAAATGTTTAAATAACGTGTACGTATAAGGACATTTTATGGCTGGTGGAATTTGTATCAGGAATGAGATTTTTTTTTAAACCCTCCCACTTTTTTTCCATTCACACTCATACTCATACACACATTCACACAGTCTTTTCGGTAACTCAGGCCATATTACGATAACCGTAGTTAATGAACTTATCTATTGGGGGTCCAGGCATTCTCAGTTAAGTCATTTGGTATCCAAATGGCTTAAATAAAATCATCGGACTGCCTGGGATCTGAACCCGCGATGCTTGGTATACAAGACAGGCGCGCTACTGACTACACCAAGCCCGAGGGGGAATGAAAGTTAGAAGAAGACGCAGTTAAAATTTTTTCTTTAAAAAAATATATTTCTAACAGCTGATGATTCGGTTAATGATAACCAACAGCTCCGAAGATGGCTTTAACAAAATCCGAAACGTCAGCTGTTATAAATATATTTTTTTAAAGAAAAAATTTCGGCTGCGTTTTCTTTACTTTCATTCCTGATTTATTTAAACCATAAATGATTTAAATAAATATTTATTAGACTGTCTGAAATTCGAACCCTCAATTTAAGCTTAATAATATTAATAGTGTCACTATCTTTAACCTCTTTAACTTTTCGGCATCTTAGGCCATATAGAATTCAACGATACTTATTAATTAAATAAGATATATTAGGCACATTTTTCGTGAAACCATTTCAGCAATAAAAAAAAAAAAAATTATGACAAAATACCACCAAGTAGGCTACTAAAAAGTTTTTCGTTAAAAAGACTTCAAGAAATCATTGCATCAGTAGCTTTTTGTAAATTTGTATTGTGGTCCCCGATAAAAAGAAGGGATTTTTGAGAGAGAAAGAATGAAAATAATTAAAATTAAATTCTTTATGAGAATATTTAAAATCTAATTGGATTTTGGTAAGTTGAGTGTTTAGCATTCTCTCAATGCTATATGAACGAGGTAATCATTCAAGGTCAAGGTATGACATGTAAAATTGTCCTAAAATTTCCTTTACCTTAGGATGCTCTTTAACTGGTACGATAACCCGAACTGTCACTTTGATTGGTTTCTCTTTGATGACATCTGCAAATTTCCTCTCTTCCCTTGGGGGTGAAGATCTCCTGCCTCCACCCCCGCCGTTGGCGTTTGAAGAGCTGCGGTCATCTGGGTAAAGAAGAAAAAACGACAAATTAATTAAAGGTCTTTTCAAGAAATGAATATCTAAAGGAAAACGAACACCTGCGGATGCTAATATACGAGCACTTCGTATTTCGGTCACTCACAAGATGAAAATTGGACCATTTTTGTAGGAGTTATGAGAAAAAAAAAAAGAGTTTTTTCAAAATTTGAACCGATGATCAAGAAAATCTCAAAATTTACCAGGAGGGTTTTTTTTTAAGGTGTACTAAAAAATATCAAAAAATGGAGGAAATCAAAAATTAAAATTTTTCAAACCGTTCGATTTGGCGTGGAATGTCTCATATATACGAGGCCAGGTCAATAAAGCCCTGACTTTTTGAAAGAAACACAGGTTTTTGGATAAAAAATTATTTTATTTTTCAACGTAGTCTCCTTTGACTCCTATACACTCTCCAATTTATTTATCCCTTCCAAAAAATAAGTTTTGTCGAGGACATCAAAATCATCGTTGACGTCAAATCTCTTTCCGCCGAGCCATTTTTTCAGGTTTGAAAACAAGAAATAGTAACTCCGGACTAAATCCGGAGAATAGGGCGGATGAGGGAGCAATTTGTATCTCAATTCATGGCCATGAAGCACACGAAATTCTCTTTTTTTCCATTTTCTTCTCAAATCACGAAGTAGTCTGCTATCCAACTGGTTCAAATTTCGACAGGAGTCAGCTGATAGTTGCCTGCTGACAGGAGCAGTGTTGCCATTTCAGTTAGGAGGCGGGAAATTCAAAAAGTCACGGACTTATTGACCTGTCCTAGTACCTTATAAAAATACGAGTATCGTTTAAGTCTTATATGGCCTAAACTGTGTGTGTGAATGTGAGTGTGATTGGGAAAAAAGTGTGAGTGTTAAAAAAAAATTAGCTTTTAATAAATTATAGATTTTACAAAGGGCAAAAATAAATGAAATCATCAGAGAACAAATCAAAAATTTAATTAAACTTTCAGACGCCATCGAGTTTTGGTTGAGAAAGAATTTATTTATTTGCCTACAGATACTATCATTAACCCTAAAATGGTACAGCAGCCGAAAGGGCAAATTAAAAAAATAAAATCGTTGAGATTGTTGTGATTACAATACCTTCCATCCCAGTAGAAAAAAAAAGAGATAAGAAATTTAATCACCAGTAAATAAATAAAAGCGTTTCATTTTTCTAGTAGCCCCCCCCCCCCCCTCTCATACCTTTAACTAATGAATGATCCACAAATATAATCTAATAAAAAGAAATTAAATAAATTTTCTTACTCGTTTTATCAGCCCTTCTCTCTCTCTTATTCGCACTTATTAATAAATTACTTTTCAAATGAAAGATAACAGCTATAATTTCCATCAAAGCTCTTTTTCTTTCTTCTCTTTTCTTTTCTTATTCTCTGCTAGCGCAATCTTTTTATTTTTTTTTTTTTATTCTCGTAAAACTAAGTTAATTTTCTTTTAATTAAATTTATAATTTCTTTTTTATTTTGGCCCATCAAGTTGATATAAAAGAGCAGCCCCCGTTCTGTCTTTTCACCTTCTTAAAGAGAAAAGAGAAGAATATAAGATATGATTTTGACAGATTTCCCTCTTGTCTGTCTGTTTGTTTGTTTGTCTATGTCACAATTACTTAGTGATGTAAGTAGATAAATTATCAAGATAAATGCTTTTATTACAGGGACATTTTGGACCTCAAAAAGTCATTGTTTCGCTTCCTATATTTGCTACTAATTAATTTAGATGTATAAATGTCTCAGGGAATGCAATTTTGTCGGTGGGGGCGGTATTTTTTTTATAATTAAGGTTTTTTCGGCATCAGAGGCCTTTTAGACCCCGTCTCTATTGATTGGTAGCCAATAAAATTTAATCTTAAGGAAGTGGATTTGCAGCCAGGAGAATAAAAAACTATTTTAATCTCTTTTGGTCGACGTTTCGGACGCCAATCAAGGGAGGATCCAGAGGTGTTTTTCGGGGGGGGGGGGGGGGGGGATCTGGTGTGACTGATCGCACAGCACACTATTTTTTCTTAATTTCGGTAATTCGCATTCTGTACTTGTTTGCCAGAATATAAATACAAATTAAATTTTTAAGTATTAATAATAATAATATTTATTTATTTGCAAGAAACAATTAATATTTAAAATTTTACATTAAAAATAAATTTTTTGCGAAAAAAAGTATTTTTTTTTTAAATCTCAGGGGGGGGGGGGTAATTACCCTTTTACCGCCCCCCCCCCGCCCTTGTATCCGCCCTTGACGCCAATCTCGTCCTTCTTCGGGACCTGCAGTCAACAATAATTTATTGAAATTACAATTGCTTTACACAAAAAATATATATCATTTCTTTTTATAAATAAAAAAACAACAAAAAAAAAAAAAACATTATTTCTTACCAAAGATTGTTAAAAAAATCCATGTGTGCTTTTTAACAATCTTTGGTAAGAAATGTTTTTTTTGTTTTTTTTTATTTATAAAAAAGAATGTTATATATTTTTTTGTGTAAAGCAATTGTAATTTCAATAAATGTTTGTTGACTGCAGGTCCCGAAGAAGGACGCGATTGGCGTCCGAAACGTCGACCAAAAGAGATTAAAATAGTTTTTTATTCTCTTGGCTGCAAATCCACTTCCTTAAGATTAATAGATAACAGCAACAGCAATTGTACACTTTTATTAATAAAATTTAAATAAACGGGATGGATGCGAACTGGGGGGGGGGCGGTGGCTGCAGAGCCCCTCTGGGGGATGAAAATTGTTTAAATAATACCTTCAAATACTAACAACATTAAAGTGATTTGAGACTTAAAATTGATAGTTTAAAATATATTTTAGACAAAAAATCATAATTTCTTTAGATGACTTGTTTTTAAAACTTTCAATTTTTTTCTCGGAGGGGGCGCCCTTTAATCCGTCCCTGTGAGTGCTTCATGTCTACATGCTTGTTCTTTATAATAGTCTAGAAACAAGAATTGGCAGATTTCTAAAGTCGCCAATAAAAAAAATTAATTAATAGTGATTTTAAAAGTTCCACGAACATATATCTATTTTAATTTTTAAGTAATCAAATGAAGGAGAGAGAATAATTATTTCGAAAATATTCGTTAATTACTTGTAGCAAATTACACGGCGTGGCTTGTAATTTCGTTTCAAATTAAATCAGACATACTAGGTGAATAAATATTAGCTATATAAATAAATAAATGCATCATGAATGATAAGTTGAAAAAAATATTTACAGGTGAGAGAAAGTAGAAAAGAGAAGAGGGAAAGTTTCAACATTTATTTTTTTCTTTATTCCCAAATCTCGAAATTAATATAGGTTACTTAGTATGTCAGTGAAAAAAATGACTTTATGTCAATGATTTGTTTATTAAATAAATAAATAGATCAAGAAAAATTTATTCCCTATTTTCTTCGTTAGAGCAGTTATTCTCAACCAATGACCAAGAGAAAGATAGCATTTGTTTTTAACGTGGACTCCAACTGAAGGTTCATTTTTTGCAAGAAAACAAACATATCTACGGTGGT